>JAXIVJ010000890.1:0-170079 GCA_036785665.1 Chirona hameri
TCGCGGTGGATCGTAGACGGCTGACCGTGTGGCCCATCCCGGAGCTCCACAGGCGGGCATGTGGGTCCCGGAAGGTAATGCGGGGCGCGGCGGCGTGGTGTTGGGGTTTATGCGAGGGATGTATGCATCGGCGGGGTTATGCATCAGTGGGGAAGTGAGGCGGCGGGGCACGTGACATGCCGCGGTGGTGGCCGGCTCGCTGGTCGGTGGTTTGTCACCGCTAACTGCCCGCCAGCTCGTCACCACATTCCTGCGACTCGACTGATGATCGCTGGGACCGGGTCGAGCGGTGAGCCACGCGACGGGGTGCCCGACGGGTGAGGGGAGGGGAGGACGGGATAGGGCCGGACAGGACAGGACAGGGCGGGACAGGACAGGGACAGGGCAGGGCAGGGCAGGATAGGGCAGGACAGGGCAGGATAGGGCAGGACAGGGTGGGACAGGACAGGACAGGGACAGAACAGGACAGGGACAGGGCGGAACAGAGCAGGCCAAGGCAAGGCGGGACAGGGCAGGAATGGGCAGGACATGGCGGGACAGACAGCAGGACAGCAGGACACAAGGCGACATGGTAGGGTGGGACAGAGCAGGACAGGGCAGGACAGGGCAGGACAGGGCAGGACAGGGCAGGACAGGGCAGGACAGGACAAGACAGGACGTGGCGATAGTGCCGGCCGATCGACTGACCCGGTGGGACGTTTCACCGGCCTACCGGCTGATGGATTCCACTTTGTGGCGGTAAACAAAGGCGGTAAACAAAGCGGAATGACCGTTTCATAGTGGCAAATGAAGCGGGATGACTGTAATCAGGGATATCGTGCTTGGAGCATGGATACTACCGTTTTCAACCAGAAGAGAAATAAAACCCGTTTTCATGGCAAATCCTCTATTCTTAAAATCCAGATCAACATTCGTTTTTTCAGTTTTCTCGGGAGGAAGCTTACTGCATTAAATGCATGGTTGTCCCGAGCTACGAATCTAAAGTGAAAGGCGAAGAAGAAAAAAGAACATGGAATCCCCAAGAGTTTGTCAAGAAGCTGAGAGTAGTTCTCCCTGGAGATATCACCAACGGAGGTGGAGAGGCGATTTAAAGACCCGGTTCTGGTTCAGAAACAACCCATCCTGACATGACCCGAACTGACGTGACTGCCGGTGTCACGTCACTCCGATGACATCACTGACGGTGACGGCGAGCTGATGTGAGCTGAGCCGAGCCGTCTCTCCACCGGCTGGTGAGTTGAGCTGAGCTGAGCTGAGCTGAGCTGAGCTGAGCGAGCTCACGGACCGGCGGACCTCATGCCCGGGGCCGCCCTGGCGCCGAAAGTCCCACTGGCAAATATATGGGATGGGTTTATTGGCTCTGGATAAATTGGATCATGGCTTTACGCGGGGATATTTCAGTTAAGGCATTTCATATTCCATCGACGTTCGGCGCTGCGTTTCGACAGGGCTGTAGCGCCCCACTCTTGTTGTTGCGAGGCCGCCAGTCGCCCTCTCCCATGCCTGGTAAGGCCATCCATAACTGTTCGATCGAATCAGTCGTAATCTCGCTCATTGCAGGCTTTAGCAGCGCGATCGGGGTCATTTAACCGGCGCTGACCCGTGCCAGGCTCATTATCGGTGATTACAATTCAGTCAGGCCGGTCGACGATCGGGCTAAATCGGCGGCCGGCGTGTAATTCGGCTGGGGTCGCGCCGGTCGCTCGTTAGTGCCAGCGAGGTCAGCGGGTCAGAGGTGACGAGGCCGTTTGACCCCGGGTCACCGGGGCAGGGGTGCGATACACGCCATGCAGCGGTGCTCACAACGCGCGATGTAGACGAGTGATAATGCGAGACATGACTGGGGTTAACTGGGGAGCGGCGAGGAGACCACTCCTTATTCGCAAATTGTATGTACTTACCGTGTTTCATAGCGTTACAGTACAAACGCGATTACAAGTTGTTGCTGTGGTTGAAATTCCGCGAAGTCGTGGTTGCCCGATGAGTAAGCGACTCGCTGGTTAGCTGGCGCTGCACCCCGGAAGGATCCGGCCGCGGGCACGGTCTGTGTGGCCCGCATTGTGCGAGCCTCGTCTCTGCGGGACGACCTCGGAAGGGGTTATCTTGCACGCTGCACATCCCTCTCCCCCCGCGGTGGGGCTGCATGGCATTGTTGACAGCGAGCGTCGCCTCGGCCGCCCGCCGCAGAGGTGAGGTGAGGTGAGGTGAGGGTGAGGTGAGGTGAGGTGAGGTGAGGTGAGGTGAGGTGAGGTGAGGTGAGGTGAGGTGAGGTGAGGTGAGGTGAGGGTGAGGTGAGGTGAGGGGACCGGACCAGCGGTGTTAGTCTGTAGACCTACCAACACCTGCCAGGTCCCACCGACATCTGTCCGCTCACACGACGGCTGCAAAGCTGATTTGTGTTGAAACTTTCCTTCAACCATCCGGGCAACCGGATTACATATTTTTCACAATCCTTTTTCCCATGTCATTAATTCTAGCTAGCGAAGTCGTGCACCGTTTTTTTGTTGTTTTATTTACCTTTCCCACCTGCAACACCCTTCATTAGACTATTTATTTACGCCACCTTGTCCGCCCCCCCCCCCCCCCCCCCTCATACCGAACTGTCCTGCGCCTGGTGACAGTGGACAGCGTTGCATTTGCGACCAACCCACCGACCGTCCAGCGTACCAACCGACCAGCCTGGTCACCTCGTTAATCACCCCTGATGGCTCGTCCCGCGGCGTCCCGACCCAAACAAGCGTCACGCCGAGTTTGGAGCGCGTCCCCTCCAACAAGGCGAACAGGGCCGCCTTCAGGTGGGTGCCGCCGATCGACACAAACACCTCCCCCTTCTCCATTCGACTCCTCCGTCACTTACCCCCTCCCCTCGGTGGGGGGGGGGGGGGGTCGCTCTGGTCACCTGCCGGTGATAATCCTACTAGCCTGACCGGAGCGACAGCTGCGTCTTTCTGTCGTGCAGGAGTCAGGGCCGATGCCATGGCAGGCCTCACACCTGTCCCCCCGCGGCCTGAGGTCCCTGGGCAGCACGTGTTTGTGTGTTTGTCCCGAGCCCATCTGTCCGCCCGCTGGCCACGACGCGATAACTGCCCGGAGGGGGAGGAGGGCGGGGCGGGGCGCGGTTGTGTGCTCAGGTGGTACGAATCGGGTCTCCTGATATCGGGGGTGGGACGAGGAGGGGTGGGGGGGGGGGGGGTGTTGTGGAGGTGAGCTCGGTTTTTAAAGGGAAGTGGTTTTCGGCCCCACCTGTCCGGGCTGTATACTGGACGCCAGTCACTGGACCACGGACAACGGACACTGGACCCCGGACCCGACACTAAAAGCTGGACAGCGGACAGCGGACACGGGACACCGGACACTGAACACCCGGCACAGGACATTGGACACAGGACATTGGACATTGAACATTGGACACCGGACACTGGACACTGGACACTGGACACTGAACACACTGGACACTAAACACTGTCGCCTTACACCGCACACTGGACACTGGACTCTGGAATCTGGACACTGGACACTAGACACGGAACACCGGACACCGGACATCGGACACACTGGACATTAAACACTGTCGCCTTACACCGCACACTGGACACTGGACACTGGACACTGGACACTGGACACTGGACTCTGGACACTGGACACTGGACACTGGACACGGAACACCGGACACCGGACATCGGACACACTGGACATTAAACACTGTCGCCTTACACCGCACACTGGACACTGGACACTGGACACGGGACACTGGACACCGGAAACTGGACACTGGACACTAAACACTGTCGCCGTACATCGGACACTGGACACAGCCGTGTCCGTCGCGCTTGGTGGGCGTGACGCCCGTCGCCACTGTGGCTTCGCCTTCCCGCGGGTAACCGGAGCGGCACAATGCGTGACAACTGCTTGACCTTCCGTGCGTGGCCGTTGCGCAGGCCCGCGGCGAGGCCGGGCCGGGTTGGACTCTGTGTGACCGTTTTTACCGTGACCGCCGACCGCCGACCGCCGTCGGGCACGGATGCCTTGCTGCTGACGAGCTGTGGGTAACCGGACCGGACAGCGCGCCGTAATGGGACCGCGGCGCTGTGCGGGGACCGTAAGCTGCGAGGAGGGACACGGGTCACGGTGGGGGGATGGGACCGTGCAGCTGTGCGGGGACCATCAGCCGCGAGGAGGGACACGGTGGGGGTGGAGTGATATAATTTAGAAACTTTGAAGGACATTTTGCTATTCAACCAGGCCCGTAGCCATGCTGAATTCCCAGAGGGTACACAATCATTTCCAGAGGGTGGGTTATCATATATTAGCATATATAATATATAATAGCATATATTTACCAACCCAGTCTTAGCATGTACAAAATATCGTATCTGAACACTACTGTCTTGATAAGTGTCCTGCTTAGTGGATTGTACTCAAAATGTTCAAAAGCACCTTGTGTTCAATTGTTTGTAATTAACCGATCAAGTCCTTAACTACTGGGGTGCAACGTCTAATGTCAGAGGGCTCACGGGAGATCCCGGGGGTGCATGGGAGATCCCAGGGGGTGCACGGGAGATCCGGGGGGGGTGCACGGGGATCCCAGGGGGTGCAAGGGCACCCAGTGTACCCGTCTGGCTACGGACCTGTATTTAATTAACTGCGAAAACGTTTGATTACATGGCATAAATAACAGTTTTGAGTTTGGAGATGTTCATGTATTCGAGGACGCAGTTCCGGGGGTTTCTTGTTCTTTATGTTTGTATCGATGCTCGATCGATTTTTATATCGAATTTTATCGATCGACGATTGAGGAGGGTGGGTAGTGGGTGGGTAGGGTACTTTTACAGCATGAATGCAAGATTGTATGCAATCGTGTGCCAGTTTTTCGTCATGGTTTGCCTCAGTTGAGCAGTGGAGACCCTCACGCAGCTGTCGGGCGGCGCACAGGTGCCACGCCAGGGGGACCTGTGGGAAGGTATTGATATACAGGTGCGACCACGGGCTGTGGCCAGGCGAGAGTCGATCGACGAAACAAGGTCACATGTGTATGTGTTGGGATGGAGTCACGTGGACGTTTTTTTGTGGCTAGGAGAAAAAAGGTTGGGTTTGTTCAAGCAGTCAACAAGGAAGTAAGCGGCAGACCGCAGAAGCATGAGTGGACGGCGGTGGCGAAACTATAGACTTCTCTGTTGGGGGTTCTTACCATCAAGCTGAAACTCAATATGCTTGTCGGCTGGCATCCGACCACAACGCGATACCAAATCTTCAACGCCGCAACAAACATCAACAAATCCCTCGCACAATGGCCGTGCAGCTCGCGGCTCAGACATAGTGGCTGCGCCCTGCTGAGCGGGGCGACTCCCCTATGTTGCACCTACTCTGTGCGCGGGGCGCCCCGCCCTGCCGACCGACGCACGCGCGTGCCTCACTATCGCCATTCTGCAGTCGACCGGTGGGGTGCGTGCACGCACACCATCACACGTTCCACGCATGGAATCGCCAGTCAGCGGCGCGGCAATCGCGGCGCACAGCGGGGCGCCCCGCGGCGACCACGCGCTCGGGCGTCCCGGGCGCCCGGGCGCCCGCTAACGCATGTTAGCGGATGTGCACCGGACAATCGGCAGGGCTTTCACCTCTCTTCTCGGAGGGCCGGAGCGGGGTGGTCCGGCCGGTGACGGGCGTAAGAGGATGTTCCGGGGATGAGAGCGAGAGAGAGAGAGGTTCGATGGCTATCCTGAGTGCTAGATTTGTGTACGCAGATGGTGCGTAAGACTTTCGCCCGGTCGTGTCCCTCTGATCAAACTGCTTGGTTCGTCGTGACCTTCGGTTACCTTTGGTTAGGTTACCGTTCTCGGGAACTATGCGACACAGGATTGGAAGTACAGTGTCGCCGGTTAAAGTTTAAATTCATGGCCTATTATTGCAATGTCACTAAACTATGCGGCTCATGAGTGAGCACTCTTTTGCGGCCAGGCGGCGTGGGGAGGGTCCCACACGACCAGACCTGTCGTACCCCGCCGACTGTCAACGGTCTCCTCCCACCCATCCCTCCTGACCAGGCCTTCAGTCTGACCAGGCCCTCAGTCTGACCAGGCCTTCAGTCTGACCAGGCCCTCAGACTGACCGGGCCCTCAGTCTGACCAGGCCCTCAGTCTGACCAGGCCCTCAGTCTGGCCAGGCCCTCAGTCTGACCAGGCCCTCAGTCTGACCGGGCCCTCAGTCTGACCAGGCCCTCAGTCTGACCAGGCCCTCAGTCTGACCAGGCCCTCAGTCTGACCGGGCCCTCAGTCTGACCAGGCCCTCAGTCTTGACCAGGCCTTCAGTCTGACCAGGCCCTCAGTCTGACCAGGCCCTCAGTCTGACCGGGCCCTCAGTCTGACCGGGCCCTCAGTCTGACCAGGCCCTCAGTCTGACCAGGCCCTCAGTCTGACCAGGCCCTCAGTCTGACCGGGTTGACCGCAGCTGACCAGGCCCTCAGTCTGACCGGGTCCTCAGTCTGGCCAACCCTCAGTCTGACGGGGTTGACCGCAGTCTGACCGTCACAACAGAACCGCGTGCCAGTCTTTTGTGCGCGGCGCCGGCGGGCCCCGGCGGGCCCTCGACTTGCCCCGCCTGGATTCCACTCATGCCTCTGCTGATGATCGTTGTGTCTAGCCATCCGAGGGAGCGTCACAACCCCTCCCCACGCTGTTCTCCACGTGTGGCGCGCGCTGGCGCGTCGTTTTGGGCTAACGAGCTCCACACGACATACCGGACGCCTGCCGCCGCCGGGCGGAGGAGCGCCTATCCGGGCGCCGAGCGGGGCGGCGGGCGGGCGGCCGGCCGTCGTGCCGTCGCGTGTGAGCGATGTGGCGATTCGGGGTAACGAGCCGGGTGAGCTCAGAGGTCGTCTGTGTTATGGGCGCGATGCTCTGCTGTCTGCAATGTTGGCCATTTTGTGGATGATTGCGAACACGCCCCACATTAGCGTCGCCAGAAACTCGCGCCGTGGCGCCGCATCAAAGCCGCAGCCGCCTCTCCGGCGCGCCGGCGCGCCCTGGCCCGCAGCGCGCGACTACCCTGAGCGCCACGTGCACGCGTGCCCCGCGCCGCACCGCACCGCAGCCGCACCGCCGCCGCGACCCCCGCCCGCGGAGAGCGATGGGTTTAATCGGTGGGTGGACCGGCGCGCGGAGCCGATTGCGGTGAGCATTATTCGCCCTCTGACCACCCACCAGGCGCGGCGCCTGATGACGCGCCGCGCCTGATGACGCGGGTGATGCGTCATTGCGCAGCGTCATCGGCCCGCCTCCCCGGGCGCGGCGGCCCCGTTCGGGGGCGCCCTGCGGTGTGGGTGCTCTGTTGACGGCGGCGGCGCCCGGCGGCGGGCGGCTGGCGGTGGTGGTGGTGGTGGTGGCGGCAGAGGTAGCAGACGGTGTTGTTTTCCAGCTGTGAGATGGTCAGATACCGTCCATTAAAGTATCACCTGGTTAACTGGTCCCTCCGATCGCCCGGTGGTGGTCTAACCGGTGGTCCGAGAGTAATTGGATGATGGTATTTATGTTTATGGGCGCGCCGACTTCTATATGGTCCTGAGTAGATCGACGATGGTGAACGTGTGGGGAACGATAGAAACGGTGGTGATCGTGTGGGGAACGATAGAAACGGTGGTGAACGTGTGGGGAGCGATAGAAACGGTGGTGATCGGATGTACTGTTGATGGGCTCGTGACCTCACTGTTGGTCACGGGGATCAAGAATGAACAAACCATCTCACTACGCCGCAGCTGCCTGTCTTATAGCCGTTCAGCGAAACTCCGTACCGATGGTTATGCTATTATCGCTGGGCCACGCGACGGGACCATGTGACCTCATGACGGAGGGCGGGGATCGGGGGCATGCAAATTTCCGCCCCCAGGCCGCCGGCGGGCTGCACGGCGACGTTTGTTGCGCAGCTGCGGCAGATGTGCGGCGGCGGCGCGGTACAGCTGCGGAGCGTCTGCACCGGCAGCTGCGGCAGCTCGCTCGGTTGCACATGGCGGCTTCGCAGCTTCGTCCCCCGCCACCTCGGCCGCCGTCATGCGACAATAGCGTGTGTCTGTAGGTTGGGCCCTCCGCCACTGGCGTTGGGAAGTCGATGGAAGCTGGAAGGACATGATGATCGAGATATCCGCTGGTGATGTGGTACCGCGGCGAGTGACCTGAGCTGACCTGGCGTAACCCGACCTGACCTGACCTGACCTGAGCTGACCTGGCGTAACCTGACCTGACCTGACCCGAGCTGACCTGGCGTAACCCGACCTGACTTGACCTGATCTGACCTGATCTGACCTGATCTGACCTGATCTGACCTGATCTGACCTGATCTGACCTGATCTGACCTGATCTGACCTGATCTGACCTGATCTGACCTGATCTGACCTGATCTGACCTGATCTGACCTGATCTGACCTGATCTGACCTGATCTGACCTGATCTGACCTGATCTGACCTGATCTGACCTGATCTGACCTGATCTGACCTGATCTGACCTGATCTGACCTGATCTGGCCTGATATGACCTGATCTGACCTGATCTGACCTGAGCTGACCTGGCGTA
This sequence comes from Chirona hameri, assembly GCA_036785665.1. NCBI lineage: Eukaryota > Metazoa > Arthropoda > Thecostraca > Balanomorpha > Balanidae > Chirona > Chirona hameri. Next base: position 8,563 of record JAXIVJ010000890.1, read on the forward strand.
ACCCGCCCTGATCTGACCTGATCTGACCTGATCTGACCTGATCTGACCTGATCTGACCTGAGCTGACCTGGCGTAACCCGCCCTGACTTGACGTGATCTGACCTGGCATGACCTGACATGAACTGGTATGACCTGGCATGACAAGCCATAACCTTGTATGACCTGGTATGGCTTGTTTTGACTTGACCTGTCCTGACCTGTCCTGACCTGTCCTGACCTGACCTGACCTGACCTGACCTGACCTGACCTGACCTGACCTGACCTGACCTGACCTGACCTGACCTGACCTGACCTGGCATGGCATGGCGTGGCCTGACCTGACCTGACCTGACCTGACCTGACCTGACCTGAACTGGCCTGGCATGGCCTGGCGTGACCTGACCTGACCTGACCTGTCCTGACCTGACCTGACCTGACCTGACCTGGCCTGGCCTGGCATGGCGTGACCTGACCTGACCTGACCTGACCTGACCTGACCTGACCTGACCTGACCTGACCTGACCTGACCTGACCTGACCTGGCGTGGCATGGCTCAGCATGGCGTTCCGCGCCATGGTTTGACCAGACGTCACCTGGCGTGGCCTGGAGGCTCTCACGTTCGCTGATTCATCAGATCATGAAGCCACGACACAGCTGGCCAGTGGCCTATGCACATGTTCTGCGGTTTATGTTCATGTTCTGCGGTTTATGTTCATGTTCTGCGGTTTATGTTCATGTTCAGTGAACGGTTCATGTTACTCCGCCATATGCACGTAATTACTGCTCATTTATCGTAGTCGACGATTACCGTTTACGAGTGCTTATTGAGAATGGGAAGCTTCCATGTCGCAATAATGCCTGCAGCGATTGACATGCCATTCGTCACACTCGATGTTAATAGGCAACGTGGGCAGGGAATCATGGGACATTAAGATTGCACGGTACAGTGCCTTCAGTAACGACAGTGATGGTAACAGTGACTTCCGGCAAGTGACCTGCTTGTGCCTCACCGTGCCATTCTGTATCGTGCCGTGCCTGTCGTGCCGTACCTTGCCTGTCGTGCCGTACCGTGCCTGTCGTGCCGTACCATGCCGTGCCTGTCGTGCCGTACCATGCCGTGCCTGTCGTGCCGTGCCGTGCCTGTCGTGCCGTACCTTGCCTGTCGTGCCGTACCGTGCCTGTCGTGCCGTACCGTGCCCTGCCTGTCGTGCCGTGCCTGTCGTGCCATTCTGTATCGTGCCGTGCCATGGCATGTCGCGTATGATGGCACGCACCAGCATGCGGCGGTGGCGAGCGGCTTGTAGTTCGGTATCGCCCGGGTCAACCCAATAGGTCATCATAGGTCATCATTATGACAACCGTGTCGCCGCCTGTCTCGGGGAGATCATCGCCCGGGTCAACCCAATAGGTCATCATAGGTCATCATTATGACAACCGTGTCGCCGCCTGTCTCGGGGAGATCATCGCCCGGGTCAACCCAATAGGTCATCATAGGTCATCATTATAACAACCGTGTCGCCGCCTGTCTCGGGGAGATCATCGCCCGGGTCAACCCAATAGGTCATCATAGGTCATCATTATGACAACCGTGTCGCCGCCTGTCTCGGGGAGATCATCGCCCGGGTCAACCCAATAGGTCATCATAGGTCATCATTATAACAACCGTGTCGCCGCCTGTCTCGGGGAGATCATCGCCCGGGTTAACCCAATAGGTCATCATAGGTCATCATTATGGCAACCGTGTCGCCGCCTGTCTCGGGGAGATCATCGCCCGGGTCAACCCAATAGGTCATCATAGGTCATCATTATAACAACCGTGTCGCCGCCTGTCTCGGGGAGATCATCGCCCGGGTCAACCCAATAGGTCATCATAGGTCATCATTATGACAACCGTGTCGCCGCCTGTCTCGGGGAGATCATCGCCCGGGTTAACCCAATAGGTCATCATAGGTCATCATTATGACAACCGTGTCGCCGCCTGTCTCGGGGAGATCATCGCCCGGGTTAACCCAATAGGTCATCATAGGTCATCATTATGACAACCGTGTCGCCGCCTGTCTCGGGGAGATCATCGCCCGGGTTAACCCAATAGGTCATCATAGGTCATCATTATGACAACCGTGTCGCCGCCTGTCTCGGGGAGATCATCGCCCGGGTCAACCCAATAGGTCATCATAGGTCATCATTATAACAACCGTGTCGCCGCCTGTCTCGGGGAGATCCACGCCGTCTCGCGAAGCCCTTCCTCCTCGCCTCGGGGCCTCGCGGAGCCTCGACTCGAGGATCCTCATCTCGTGAAGCCTCGCCTCGGAGCCTGGCCTCTCGGATGGCTGGGTGAAGGCACGCCATCGTCGCGTCGGCCCGTCCATCACCGTTATCGCACGTCGGAGACCGCGGCGGAGACCGCGGCGGTGACGGCGGCGGTGACGGCGGCGGTGACGGTTTTAGCTAGGCCGACCGACGGCGGAAACCATACCGAATAGACGGCCCGGGGCGGTGGCAGACTCCGCTGTAGGCTGAGTGCTCTGACTCAGAGTGCTGAGTCCTCCTCTGAGTGACGGGGGCTGGTGGGTGTGAGTGCTCCGACTCCGAGTGCTGAGTCCTCCGCTGAGTGACGGGGGCTGGTGGGTGTGAGTGCTCCGACTCAGAGTGCTGAGTCCTCCGCTGAGTGACGGGGGCTGGTGGGTGTGAGTGCTCCGACTCAGAGTGCTGAGTCCTCCGCTGAGTGACGGGGGCTGGTGGGTGTGAGTGCTCCGACTCAGAGTGCTGAGTCCTCCTCTGAGTGACGGGGGCTGGTGGGTGTGAGAGGGATGGCTGGACGCGGTAACGCTGGGTAAATTGATGACTGCTGTCTGTAGATGAATAATGTTGCATTTCAGTGAATTTTTTAAAGAAAGAAGATGTGGGGAATCGGAGAGGGAGGGTTGTCAGTCAGTTTGTTTCGAAGGAAGAGGCTGGGAGGAATCACAGAAGGAGCAGAGAGCCACGGATTGTTTCCCTTTAAAGGGACCGCGCTTTCCCAATATCGGTCAAAGCATCGACAATGAATGGAATTCCATTTCACCGGCGCAGGGAACCCTGAGCCGGCCGTTCGTACCGTAAAGACATATTTCAAAGGGCCCACTTTGGCTCTTACTCACTCTGACACCCCGTGAAAAGGCTCGAAGCGGCGGATCGCTTTGAGCTGAAAAACGACCACTGGGTGTCTTCTGTATTCTGTAAGCACACATTAGTTTGTGGGGAATGTAAGGACGTAGGGAGCTGAGTAGGGCGCCGGACACAGCATGGAGCAGCAGTGGCAGGACCGGAACAGTCGTGCCGGCTGGGTAGCGCGGCGGCAGCGTGCGTGCACGTGTGCCGTGTATACGCCTCAGGGCACGGTCTACTTCCCAGCGGGCCATTTGTCCAGAGTATTGTGTCCGCGGGGTGGCGTGCAGCTGCACACCGCCACCCTGGCCATTGTGGGCCGTCTGGACCGCATGGAACACGCACGGACCAAGCGCAAAACACACACGGACCGCCACGGTCCGCCATGGACCACCGCGGTCTGTGTAGTGGTGTGGATATACGGTGCCGGTGATGTGGAGTCACCCAAGTGGATGTCGACAGCAGAACTTAGCCAATAACTATCCCCTCTCGGGCGTGTTCGGGCGTATAGGAACGTGCCAGGACGTACAGAGATGTAGTGAGACGTGTCAGGACGTACTGGGACGTGCTGGGCCGTGGCGGAACGTACCCGGACGCACCGGTACGTACCAGCACGTTCCTGGCGTACCGCGGCGGCCGTGCCCTCTCTCCTGGCTCTCCGGATCGCCGTCTGGTGTCGCCGGAATGCACCGTACCGGGCCATGAGCCGGCCGGGATGCCTGCTGCCTATTTTCGCGCGCCTCCCCTGCCGCCGCCCCTGCCGGCCCTGCCGGCCCTGCTGGCCCTGCTCGGCCCGTCGTCCGTCCGTCCTCGGCCGACAGCTGACTCGGCCGACACAGCCGAGACGGGGCCGGAAGACGAGAGGTGCCGTCTTTTTGCCCCGCGGCGGTGAGCGCCTGGCCAGGCGGCGCCGGCGCCGACGGGATGTTGCTGGTAGTGTCGCTGTCGGCATTTTAGTCGGTGTCTGTGTCGGAGTCGGAGTTGTGTTGATGTCGGTGTCGACGTCGGCGTTGGAGTCGGCGTTGTCGGCATGGCGGAAACTGGGGCGGCGGTTTTCCGCCACGCTCGGGAAGCGACTGGCGCAGCTTTGATCCTCGCGGCTATGGAGATTCCCCGCCTCCGCCTCCGCCCGGTGAAAGCATCGGTTTGGCGATCAGCCGCAAAAACACAGCGAGCCCGCAGTGTGCTTTGTTCGCCCGCATGCTCGAGGAGCTGAGTTTGACGAATGGGCGGGCCTGACCCCGACAAGGCGCTCTGTTATTTTACAACATCGGTCATTACGGATAGCGTGCTGTTCTGTTCCGCTCGTGTTATGCGCGATTATCAGCCAATCATCGGCTAGTACGGCTAGTTCATGTGCGCGGTCAATCATGTACACGAGCAGGCCGAGCGGGCCGGGTAGAGCTGACTGGAGGGGCTGGCTGGAAGGGCTGGCTGGAGCGTCTGCCCGCGTCTGGGGCGCGGCGCCGACCTCTCGCGGCCCTGCCCGCGGCGTAGCGATGTTCTGCGAGGCGATGCGCTGCGATGTGCTGTGTGTTGCTGCAGGGCACTGCTGCAGGGCACTGCTGCACGGAGCGGTAGCAGCGATCTGCGCTGATATAGGCGAACGTTCGCTCCAATTATCCGCCCACTGCTAATGGTCCACGCCTAGGGCTTTTTACTTCGCTATTTCGGCGGTTTTTACTGGCCGGCCGTGTGCTCCGGTGAGGAGCATTAGTCAGCGCCGACAGCCGTGGATTTCCTGAAGTGACGGCGAGCAGTTTGTGAGTGTCGTGTCTGAAAACTGCTACCGTTGGAGAAATCGTCGCGTACAGCCTTGTTTCCAGATACGTTTTTACGTACGTTTTTTATTGTCATTTTGACATATGGAGGATGATTCTACTGTCAAAGGGCATGCATTGAGTTCGCTCGGCCACCGTTCTCAAAATCGTCTGCTTTGATTGGTGTGATGGCGTTAAGTCGGTGGATTATTGAGTACACCGCGCTTATCGCCTGACATATACCATCAATGTAGCCGGTGCCGCGCATGCGTTGTGACAGCGGTCTGTCGGCTGCAGTCTCCAGTCAAGTTAATCGCTTGACACTGGGGCTCCGCTACTGTGTGACGTAGCCGACTGAGCCGCCGGCCAGCACCGTTACCGTCGCGCGGCGAGCCGGCCGGCCGCGACGGTTCGCCCGCCCGGCGCGGGAAACCCAGCGCGGTCCCTTCGAACCCAGCGCGGTCCCTTCGAAGCCATCCGGCCGCACGCACCGGTCACGAGCGGACAAAGGGCGGACAGCGCAGCACGCTCCTCATAGGTGTGACCGTCGTGAGGTCCACCGCGGGAGGAGACAGCAGGGAGCGGCCTGGGTGATGCTCGATCGGCCCTCTCCGCCCGCTGCCCTCCGCCGCCGCCCTCCGCCGCCGGTCGAGTACAGGTGGCGCCACCAGAGCGCCAGGTTGCGGCGGCGACGGGCCGCCTCACGGTATCGCCGCGCCGCCGCGTCGCTCGCCGCACAGTTGCGGGTCGGGGCCTCGCTCGGCGTGGTGCTCTCTCGCGTCGGCGCCGTGAGTCGCGCGGGGCCTACGGGGTGCCGTGGGGTTCCGTGGGGTTCCGTGGGGTGCCGCGTGGTGCCGTGAGTGCCTCCGAGTTTCCATGAGTGACCTTCGAGTGCCCGCGAGCGCGCCGTGAGCGGTCGGCGGACGTGTCCCTTGAGTGTCCCGCGGAGGTGTGAGCTGATCTGGAGAGGGACGTGGTGGTGAAGCACGAACTCCGGCAGCACCATGGCGGGTCTGCTGTGCGGTCTTCCAAGCATCCGCCGCTCGAAACGCAGCCGCACACCGCTGCGTCGCGGCAACATTGGTCTGGTGGTGGCGCGCGACAAGGTGACGATGCGGCGCGCTCCCAGTCGCTCCAACCTGGCTGGGAGTCGAGCCAACCTCGCTGGAAGTCGAGCCAACCTCGCGGGCAGCCGCGCTAACTTGGCCGGAAGCAGAGCGAACCTGGCTGGGAGCCGGACCAACCTGAGCAGGACGCTGTCCGCGAGCCACCGCAGTCTGTGTGGCAGCCGGGGCAGCTTGACCAGCCGCCGGCTGAGCGTCATCAACCACACGCTGCCGCCCGGTCGCATGCGCCGCAACGTGGACAAGGTGAGCAGGTGAAGCAGGCGCTGTAGGAGGATTGGGGAGGGGAGTTGGGGAGGTAAAGCTTCAAGTCAAGGGGGTTAATGTTTGTTGTTTCGTAGAGTTTCGTTTTTTCGTAACTGGTTAAAGGGAATGTTTCACCTTTGTATTGGTTTTGAACTGAGATAGCCATTATCTTTGGCCGTTATTGAGATGTCGAAAATACTAAGGTCATTTTCACCAAAACTTATCCGTTTTTAAGCAATTGAATTTCGCATTTCCAAAATGGGGATATAGGCTAGTGCCGCCGCTGAATGGCTGACAGCCACTTTGTCAGCCAATCAGCGGCGGTCTATAGCTCAATAATGACATCATCCCAAATTTAAAAACTTAATTTGCATAAAGTTTAGTGACTTTTCGAGGAAAGTATCACCATCGTTTTCAGCAGCACTTACTTCATATTTGTTTACTACAACCAGCGTATATTTTGCAACTTTCAGAAAGGTGAAACATTCCCTTTAAGTAGATTTGCTGGCAAGGATTCCAATACCATGTTCGTAACTGAAAATATCTGGTGGTGAGAATTCCAAAAGAATGGACGGAGTTATGAGTTCTGAAGTGAGGTACTGAAATCCACTGGTGGTGAGCTTCGAAACGAATTTTTGAGTGCTGCTGTCATTTGGATGAAGCTCGAGCTCTACCGTGAACCATCCGAGGTTCCAGGTATAAAGAGACGAGCTAAAGACCTCCACGCTGGGCTGAACAAATAAACACATCTCCCTGAACACGCTGAACACTTCCCCAGTCACTGGAGGAGACCTAGGTCACCTCTCGCTGACATGATGACGGTCATGACACGATGACGGCTGTAACGCGATGACGGCTGGCGTGATGACGGCTGACGCGATGACGGCTGGCGTGATGACAGCTAGCACGATGACGGCTGACGCGATGACGCGATAGCCGGCGCCGCTCGGCCGACAGCTGTCTCTGTTTGCAGCCGCTATCGGGCTAGTAACGTCACTGGTCTCATTTGGAGCCGGCGACCCGGCCGGCCGGGCGGGTCGGAGGGTCGCCGGGACAGCCGGATGTGGTATAGGTGACCCTGACTGAGTTACGCCACCGTGTGCAGAGTGACCTGAGTCAGTCCCGGGGGTCTGGTTTTGGCATGGTTCAGTCTCGGAGTCCGAAGTTGTCTGTTGTGTGCGGTTTTGTTTGCCAAAGTGATTATGGGTTTGATCTCGCTTGCTATCGTGGTTCTGATCAGGACACTGCACCACTGAGGCCTGCAGTGTCCTGCTCAGGTCCTGCTCAGGTCCTGCTCAGGTCCTGCTCAGGTCCTGCTCAGGTCCTGCACCACTGAGGCCTGCAGTGTCCTGCTCAGGTCCTGCTCAGGTCCTGCTCAGGTCCTGTTCAGGTCCTGCACCACTGAGGCCTGCAGTGTCCTGATCAGGTCCTGCTCAGGTCCTGCACCACTGAGGCCTGCAGTGTCCTGCTCAGGTCCTGCTCAGGTCCTGTTCAGGTCCTGCTCAGGTCCTGCTCAGGTCCTGATCAGGTCCTGCTCAGGTCCTGCACCACTGAGGCCTGCAGTGTCCTGATCAGGTCCTGCTCAGGTCCTGCTCAGGTCCTGCACCACTGAGGCCTGCAGTGTCCTGCTCAGGTCCTGCTCAGGTCCTGCTCAGGTCCTGCTCAGGTCCTGCTCAGGTCCTGCTCAGGTCCTGCTCAGGTCCTGATCAGGTCCTGCAGCACTGAGGCCTGCAGTGTCCTGCTCAGGTCCTGCTCAGGTCCTGCTCAGGTCCTGCTCAGGTCCTGCTCAGGTCCTGCAGCACTGAGGCCTGCAGTGTCCTGCTCAGGTCCTGCTCAGGTCCTGCACCACTGAGGCCTGCAGTGTCCTGATCAGGTCCTGCTCAGGTCCTGCAGCACTGAGGCCTGCAGTGTCCTGATCAGGTCCTGCTCAGGTCCTGCTCAGGTCCTGCTCAGGTCCTGCACCACTGAGGCCTGCAGTGTCCTGCTCAGGTCCTGCTCAGGTCCTGCTCAGGTCCTGCTCAGGTCCTGCTCAGGTCCTGCTCAGGTCCTGCACCACTGAGGCCTGCAGTGTCCTGTTCAGGTCCTGCTCAGGTCCTGCACCACTGAGGCCTGCAGTGTCCTGATCAGGTCCTGCTCAGGTCCTGCTCAGGTCCTGCACCACTGAGGCCTGCAGTGTCCTGCTCAGGTCCTGCTCAGGTCCTGCTCAGGTCCTGCACCACTGAGGCCTGCAGTGTCCTGTTCAGGTCCTGCTCAGGTCCTGCACCACTGAGGCCTGCAGTGTCCTGTTCAGGTCCTGCTCAGGTCCTGCAGCACTGAGGCCTGCAGTGTCCTGATCAGGTCCTGCTCAGGTCCTGCTCAGGTCCTGCTCAGGTCCTGCAGCACTGAGGCCTGCAGTGTCCTGCTCAGGTCCTGCTCAGGTCCTGCTCAGGTCCTGCTCAGGTCCTGCTCAGGTCCTGATCAGGTCCTGCACCACTGAGGCCTGCAGTGTCCTGTTCAGGTCCTGCTCAGGTCCTGCACCACTGAGGCCTGCAGTGTCCTGATCAGGTCCTGCTCAGGTCCTGCTCAGGTCCTGTTCAGGTCCTGCACCACTGAGGCCTGCAGTGTCCTGCTCAGGTCCTGCTCAGGTCCTGAGCAGGTCCTGCTCAGGTCCTGCAGCACTGAGGCCTGCAGTGTCCTGCTCAGGTCCTGCTCAGGTCCTGCACCACTGAGGCCTGCAGTGTCCTGATCAGGTCCTGCTCAGGTCCTGCTCAGGTCCTGCTCAGGTCCTGCACCACTGAGGCCTGCAGTGTCCTGCTCAGGTCCTGCTCAGGTCCTGTTCAGGTCCTGCTCAGGTCCTGCACCACTGAGGCCTGCAGTGTCCTGTTCAGGTCCTGATCAGGTCCTGCTCAGGTCCTGCACCACTGAGGCCTGCAGTGTCCTGTTCAGGTCCTGATCAGGTCCTGCACCACTGAGGCCTGCAGTGTCCTGTTCAGGTCCTGATCAGGTCCTGCTCAGGTCCTGCACCACTGAGGCCTGCAGTGTCCTGATCAGGTCCTGCTCAGGTCCTGCACCACTGAGGCCTGCAGTGTCCTGTTCAGGTCCTGATCAGGTCCTGCACCACTGAGGCCTGCAGTGTCCTGCTCAGGTCCTGCTCAGGTCCTGAGCAGGTCCTGCTCAGGTCCTGCAGCACTGAGGCCTGCAGTGTCCTGCTCAGGTCCTGCTCAGGTCCTGCTCAGGTCCTGCACCACTGAGGCCTGCAGTGTCCTGTTCAGGTCCTGATCAGGTCCTGCACCACTGAGGCCTGCAGTGTCCTGTTCAGGTCCTGATCAGGTCCTGCTCAGGTCCTGCACCACTGAGGCCTGCAGTGTCCTGATCAGGTCCTGCTCAGGTCCTGCTCAGGTCCTGCAGCACTGAGGCCTGCAGTGTCCTGATCAGGTCCTGCTCAGGTCCTGCAGCACTGAGGCCTGCAGTGTCCTGATCAGGTCCTGCTCAGGTCCTGCAGCACTGAGGCCTGCAGTGTCCTGATCAGGTCCTGCTCAGGTCCTGCACCACTGAGGCCTGCAGTGTCCTGATCAGGTCCTGCTCAGGTCCTGCACCACTGAGGCCTGCAGTGTCCTGATCAGGTCCTGCTCAGGTCCTGCTCAGGTCCTGCACCACTGAGGCCTGCAGTGTCCTGTTCAGGTCCTGATCAGGTCCTGCTCAGGTCCTGCAGCACTGAGGCCTGAGGTCCTGACTGAGGCATGTGAGTGTGTAGCGTCGCTTGTGGCATCGATATACAAATAACATCGATTGAAGGCTCGTGCCGTGTTTCCGGATGAGACCTGAACCGACCCCAGCTCCGGATGAGGGTGAGACCTGCATGGTTAGTCAGATGTCTCTGAAGACGACAGGCCGAGGTATATATATCCGGTCCCAATGTCTCTTGATATCCCGGCGACAGTCGGGTGTCGCCCGCTCGGGTCTAATGTGTCGCCCGCTCGGCGACAGTCGGGTGTCGCCCGCTCGGTGTTTTGGGTCTGATGTCCTGTGTGACTTGTGGGTAATGTGACGCCGTTGAAGCCGCTGCCAGCGATGCATCGGAGCTTCCTGGCTGCCCGGGTCGCACTGCTTGCGGTGCCGCGTCATAATAATCTACGTATTATACGGCTGAATCGAATTCAGTAGCATTGTGGTACCGTCACAACAGTTGGACTTTGATGTATTTTGAGCTTCGTGCAGTGCGAAGTCACAGTCTGATGACAATGGACGCCTGTCTTCCGGTGTACCGGCGCACCGGTCCGCTGGCTGTATCACAGGTATTCGACACAACCTCGTACCGGTACGGTACCCGGCCCAGTACCATCTGTCGCTGGCGCAGCGCACCTGTGCAAATCCGGAGCGCGCCCGCCACCGCCGTCGCTGCCGCCGATGCCGCCGCTCTGGCTCCGTCGCCGCACCACATCTGGTGCGACGCGTGTCTGTCTGTCTGTCTGTCTGTACGTCTGTCTGTCGCGTCGCGGTGTGGGGCGGTGTGGTGGGGTGTGCTCCCTCCCCAGCGGTCTGTCGCATTGTACTGTCTGGTTTTTGTCCGGTGCCGCGGCTCCCCGGCACGAGCGAAGCACTTGCGTCATGCGTCAATCGCCGCTGCGTTACCCCACTCTTTTGAAGTCCGAGGGGTGTCACCGCTGCGTTACCCCATTCTATTGAGGCCCGAGGGGTGTCACCGCTGCGTTACCCCATTCTATTGAGGCCCGAGGGGTGTCACCGCTGCGTTACCCCACTCTATTGAGGCCCGAGGGGTGTCACCGCTGCGTTACCCCACTCTATTGAGGCCCGAGGGGTGTCACCGCTGCGTTACCCCACTCTTTTGAGGCCCGAGGGGTGTCACCGCTGCGTTACCCCACTCTTTTGAGGCCCGAGGGGTGTCACCGCTGCGTTACCCCACTCTTTTGAGGCCCGAGGGGTGTCACCGCTGCGTTACCCCACTCTTTTGAGGCCCGAGGGGTGTCACCGCTGCGTTACCCCATTCTATTGAGGCCCGAGGGGTGTCACCGCTGCGTTACCCCACTCTTTTGAGGCCCGAGGGGTGTCACCGCTGCGTTACCCCACTCTTTTGAGGCCCGAGGGGTGTCACCGCTGCGTTACCCCACTCTTTTGAGGCCCGAGGGGTGTCACCGCTGCGTTACCTCACTCTTTTGAGGCCCGAGGGGTGTCACCGCTGCGTTACCCCATTCTATTGAGGCCCGAGGGGTGTCACCGCTGCGTTACCCCACTCTATTGAGGCCCGAGGGATGTCACCGCTGCGTTACCCCACTCTTTTGAGGCCCGAGGGGGTGTCACCGCTGCGTTACCCCACTCTTTTGAGGCCCGAGGGGTGTCACCGCTGCGTTACCCCACTCTTTTGAGGCGTGTCCGGGTGTCACCGCTGCGTTACCCCACTCTTTTGAGGCCCGAGGGGTGTCACCGCTGCGTTACCCCACTCTTTTGAGGCGTGTCCGGGTGTCACCGCTGCGTTACCCCACTCTTTTGAGGCCCGAGGGGTGTCACCGCTGCGTTACCCCACTCTTTTGAGGCGTGTCCGGGTGTGCCCGATCTGCTGCGGCGGGGGGCGCGGCGGGGTGGAGCGGGGTGGAGCACGACCGTTATGGCACGCCCCGACCCAGCACGGCCTCCTGCACGGCGGGGCACGGCCGGCACGGCGCCTGCAGACTTGACTCCGAATCACGTCTGCAAAGCGTCGCCATCACCGGAACCTGGCCGGACGAACGCTGACCCCCCCTCCCTTCCCCCTCCCCCTTCTCCGGACAGGCCGGATGCAAAGGTAGCACAAAGCCTCTGAGGTATACTCACAGAGGCACAGTGGACACATAGGCACAGGTGTACAGCCACAGGCAATGGTGGCGGTGTGCAGTGCAAAACCAGGGAGCGGCTTTGTGGGGCTGTATTCGCATTTCTGGGTGGGGAAGTTCCAGGAAGTGGCGTCATGCTAGTGGCAAGCTCTGCCTCAAAGCTAGTCATGTGTGCCCGTTAGCTGCTAAGACCTATTTGATTACCCATTGGGAAATAGGCGTGGCTTGAGTTCAGCGGAACATTTCGTGCAGCTGTGGGTGTGTCTAGAGTGCACATTAGTCAGGGTTAAACCGTACAACGTGTCGTTACGAGCTGCAGCACGGTTCGACAGGTGGAGCGATGTCTGGCGGCTCCCGACTGCGGAAACTGGCTGATGGGAATGCTGAAACCCGGCTGTTCAGAACGATGTAGTAGCTCCCGACTGCTGAAACTGCTGATACCCGGCTGGTATGGCTGCTGACATCTGGCTGGTCGGCGCGGCTACAGAGTCAGCTCCAAGTCGCCAGTCACGGTGCCCTATGCCCTGTCTGCAAGCCATGTCCTCTGTTCTGTCTGCAGGCTTTACCCACCGTCCTGTCTGCGGGCCAGGTGCGGCCAGTGTGGTCACAATACCACGCGGCTGACGTGCGGTCGACGGAGACGACACCGTGACGGAGCGCGGAGTTGTCGGGCTGTCAGGGGCGCGGACAGGGGCGCGGACAGGGGCGCGGACAGGGGCGATGACAGTGGCGCGGACAGTGGCGCGGACAGGGGCGCGGACAGGGGCGCGGACAGGGGTGATGACAGGGGCGCGGACAGGGGCGCGGACAAGGGCGATGACAGGGGCGCGGACAGGGGCGCGGACAAGGGCGATGACAGGGGCGCGGACAGGGGTGCGGACAGGGGTGCGGACAGGGGCGCGGACAGGGGCGCGGACAGGGGCGCGGACAGGGGCGCGGACAAGGCCGACAGGGGTGTCTAGACAGGACCCTGATATACCGATATAGTTGGGTGAGGCTCCTTTTCTTGAATACTCGGTGATTGCAATGTTTGATGTCGTCATGGGCAGGCAATTATCCCGCCAGTGGCGCCACGTCCGTCAGTGACAGCCGTCACCGACCGTCACCGACCGACGCCGCGCCGTCACCGACCGACGCCGCGCCGTCGCCGTTTCCGCGGAGACGTTAACGCAGCACACGCAGTTATCCGACCCGATAGCCGAGCGTGCGTCGTCGTGCCCTCGAAGCGTCTCGGCTGCCCGGCGCTGAGCAGCACGCCACGGCTGCTTGGGCGAACCAGCAAAGCTTGATCTAAAAGTATCCATGGCAGAGGAGTGCCAGCCAGACGGCTGGCTGGTATATCAAGTTTGATAACCATCTCGGTCATCAAGTTTGATCGGGTTGATGTCCTGTCGCTGCAGGCGTATTTATTAGTGCTGCAGTTGGTTGGGACGCCAGCAGCTGCTGTGCAGTTGTCACGCTCCATGGCTGCCGATGTAATTAGTATGTTTCTGCTTACAGTTAGCAACGAAGACTGTCTCGCGGTATGCTGCCACTCTACTCAATGCCCGACTGCAGTGTCGAAATCCCGCCACTCGAATGCTGCGGAATGTTTGTGACCAGATATATTCGGCCATCCGTTGGTGGAATGAAATATTTGGGTTACAAGACGTTTCACTTGGCTTATTAAAGACATAAAGACATAAAGACATAAAAGAAAAGTGCAACAAAGAGCCTCTTGGGCCCATCCGAGGTTGCACCCCCCCCCCCCCCCCCCCATCCCCCCCCCCCTCCACCAGTCTCGCCCCTTCAAATCACCTTACTCTACCTGCATAAAAGAAGGCTAATCCCACGAGTATTTATGAACTAATCCCTTCTCTGTAAAGTATTTATCTAATCTAATTTTGAAGGAAGCAAGTGTCACTGCATCAGCGACATCCCCTGGTAGCATATTCCAATGTCCTACAACCCTTCTACTGAAAAATGACTGTCGTAGCCTAGTCCTACTTTGTTTCATAATGAGTTTATGCTGATGACCTCTACCTCGATTTTCCCTATTGAACTCAAACATACCCTTTAAATATCCAGAATGCTGACTATTTACAAATTTGAAGACTTCAATTAGATCTCCTCTTAGCCTTCTATATCTAAGTGAAAACATACCCAATTTCCTTAATCTATCTTCATAAGGTAAACTACCAAGACAATTAATCATTTTTGTTGCCCTTTTTTGAACTCTTTCTAACAACCAGCAATCTTTCTCATATGTTGGAGACCAGGCTTGTACACAATACTCCAAATGTGGTCTAACGTATGCACAATACAGTTTTGTTATTACCTTTTCACTCTTGTAGGAAACATTTCTGTTAATGGCCCCTAGCATTCTAAGTGCCTTTTTCCTAGCTTCTACAACCTGGTCTGACGCTGATAGTCTATTGTTTACCACGACACCTAAATCTCTTTCCTTTTCAATCTGCTCCATTTTCTCCCCACCCAGTTCATACCTATGTTTACTGCTAACCCGTCCAGCGTGCATAATCTTACATTTACTCAAATTGAATTTCATCTGCCATGCTTCAGACCACTCAACTAGCTTGTCCAGATCTGATTGAAAAACATCCTGATCATGTTTTCCTCTAATAATCCTGACAACTTTTAGATCGTCTGCAAATTTCAAGACTTTGCTGTCTATACTGTTCTCAATTGCATTCACAAATATTATAAAAAGCAATGGGCCCAGGACTGAGCCCTGTGGAACCCCACTGAGAACCTCCTTCCATTGTGATTGGCACCCATTCAATATAACCCTTTGCTGGCGTCCTGAAAGCCACGTTTCTATCCAATCCAGAATCTTGCCCCTGATCCCATGAATTTTAAGTTGCAACCCCAGTCTTGTATGGGGGACTTGGTCAAATGCTTTACTGAAATCAAGAAAAGCTACATCTAGCTGTTTACCCTGATCAACGCTATCTGTTGCAACATCCAAAAACTCCAGAAGATTAGTTAAACAAGAACGGCCCTTCCTAAAGCCATGCTGTGTATCTTTGATGAGTTCATTTTGCTCCAAGAATTCAACAATCTTATCTTTGATGATTGATTCAAGCACCTTGCAGACTAATGAGGTCAGACTAACTGGTCTATAGTTTTCCTCTTTACTTCTATCTCCCTTTTTATGAATAGGAACAACATTTGCTCTTTTCCAATCAAGTGGAATTTTACTATCTGCAAGTGATTTAGAAAATATTATGGCTAATGGAACCGACAACTCCCTTTCAGATTCTCTTAAAAGTCTAGCATGGATTTCATCAGGTCCTTCTGCCTTGTTAGGCCTTACTTTCTTTAGATATTCTAGAACAAGTTCACTACTTATGCCACCTAGCTCTCCTATAGTCTCCTCTGTCTCTAGCTCAGGCTGAAGTGCTGCAATACTACTCTGGTCCTCGATAGTAAAGACAGATTGAAACTGATCATTAAGCACTTCAACCATTTCACTGTCCTTGCTAACTAACACATCATCTACCTTAAATGGACCTATATTTTTGGAAACTGTACTTAACTTATAAAAACTGAAGAACTTCTTACTATCTGCATTACAATGTCTAGCTAAATCAAGTTCCTTTGCCCTTTTAGCTGCTCTGACCTTTTTCTTAACTGAATTTCTTGCATTCTGGTAGGCCTTCTGATTTATATCTAGTGAAGATCCCTTCAAAATGCCAAATGCACTTCTTTTAGCTTGTATAGCACTCCTTACTTCTGGGGTAAGCCAAACTGGATTGCCCTTGGTTCTGTTACGTTTGTGCCTGAGGGGTATATGCCGATTTTGAATTTGGCTTAATCTAGCTTTGAAAACATTCCAGGCCTCACATGCATCTAAACCTGCCAACTCAACGTTCCATTTTATCTGTGCGAGGTCATTTCTAATACCATCAAAATCAGCCCGGCTGAAGTTTGGAGCCATAATAAGGTTATCTTTGGGCCTCATTTCTGATGAGATATTGAATTTAACCATATTGTGATCACTGGTTCCTAGACCTGCACAAATACTTATGTCACTAACTAGATCACTGTTGTCTGAGAATACAAGGTCTAGAATGGAGCAATGTCTGGTTGGCTCTGTTACAAACTGATGCATGAAAAGCTCCTCTTCAAAGATTTGCCTATACAACCTACACTCATTTGTTTCCTCTGCTATACTTTCGTATCCTCTTAAGTTAAAATCTCCCATAATAAGACAGGGCGCACGTCTGCGCCCTGTCCGCAACCATATTAGTAATAGGTTTTGAGTATGTGAATAACATGAGCCTTCTGCTCATGTTATATCTTAATTAAACTTGAAATCGGTATCAAAAATTACATTAATATATTTCGATTTGCGTCATCCAGGAGCATGACTCAAGTAGAAATGTCTTAATGTAATTTTTGATACCGATTTCAAGTTTAATTAAGATATAACATGAGCAGAAGGTTACTTATTCACATACTCATCATCATGTCATAGCTCTCCTACAACAATAATAGGTTTGTTTATATTTGTGCAGTTGAAACACATCGGCTTAAGTTCAGCGCTGTTCTTTTATCTGCTACCTAGTACCTACCCTTACAGATGTCAGTCATTGTGCACGTCTGCGCCCTGTCCGCGACCATCCTTGCATCCAGTCCCCACGGTCCCACCACCACCCCTCTGCGAGGTCAGTGCCGCACCTGCGATGTCACACTACCCTCTACCCGTATCGGTTATCAGGCCGCTAGTTTCTGAGGTCTACCCGGCAGCCACACTAGTCAGCCACGCGCCTGTCCGAGCTGCCCCGGCCTACCTCAGGGGCGCCGGCCGTCAGCTGCTCCGCCCGGCCGGCCGGCCACGCCGTCTAGCTGTCTCGCTGTCAGCTCGGTCAGGTTGTGTCAGCTCTGTTGCCTGCGCCGGCTCTGTCTAACTGTGTCAGTCCTGGACAGCAGTCTTCTCCGTTATGACCGATTGGTCACTGTCCGCGTCACTCTTGTCTAGCCACTGCGGCGCGCCGCGCCGTGCCGCGCCCGTCCCGTCTTTCCGAGTCTCGACGCGCCGCTGGGAGCCTTTGTGGGGCGGTCGCGGCGGACACGACGCACCGCGGCGTACACCGGTGCCGGAACTGTGGCGTCCAACGCACTGTGGCGTCCACCGGTGCCGGAACGGCCCCCGTCGCGTCGCGTCAGGAGGCGTCTCAGCCGAGCTCAGCCGGTTAATTGGCGGAGAGAAGGGATGACAGCGCTCGTCGGGGGGGGGGGGGGGGCGGCACGTGGGGTCGGTCAGCGGCCGCTGGCGTCAGTCCCGCCCTGCTGCGATACCTCGGCATGCGAGCCAGAGCAGCAGTGACGGTTGACGGACGCGGCCGCTGCGGCCCCCGCCGAGCTATTGTGACCGCTGCGGCCCCACGCCGTCACTCCGGTCACCCTTCGTTTGTCCCGAGTCGGACCGGTATGCGACCTGGAGCTTTTTGCAGCTGGCCGCTGCCACGCCGTGCTGTAGCTTTGTTTCGCCGTTATAGCAGGAATAATTCATGCGTGTGCGCGCACAGCGTCGGGCACTGATTGCCATCTTTGTCGTGCAAGGGTGAGAGGCGGCGGCGGAGGTGATGTTTTTGTTCGGTGCGCCTTTCTCCGTCGGACACAAGCGACGGTCGTCTGTGCCGGCGTCTGCCCCGGCGTCTCCCGACTCTTTCCGAGTCTTCTTCCCCGAGTCTTCTTCCCCGAGTCTTCCCGGATCTTCCCGGATCTTCCCGTGTCTTCCCGTGTCTCCCCGAGTCTTTCACAGTCTTCCCGAATCTTCCCGAGTCTCCCCGAGTCTCCCCGGGTCTCCCCGAGCCTTCCTGAGTCTTCCCGAGTCTTCCCGAGTCTCCCCGAGTCTTCCCGAGTCTTCCCGAGTCTCCCCCGAGTCTCCCCGAGTCTTCCCGAGTCTTCCCGAGTCTTCCCGAGTCTTCCCGAGTCTTCCCGAGTCTCCCCGAGTCTCCCCGAGTCTCCCCGAGTCTTACCGAGTCTTACCGAGTCTTACCGAGTCTTACCGAGTCTTACCGAGTCTTACCGAGTCTTCCCGGATCTCCGCGCCTCGTCAGCCACCTGTGGTGTGCGTATTGTCCCCGGCTGTGTGAGGGACAATCCCGGCTCTCCCGCTTCAGAAGCGTGTCCTCGCCACTGCCGCCTCTGCGCCCCAAATCGCGGATGATCCCTCGCCCGCGACAGTCGTGGCGCGGCTGTGGCGGTTGCGGCGCGGCTGTGCGCATTTGTCGCCGCCGCGCCGTTTTTGTCCGGGCGGCACTTTCGCCGCTGGCTCGGCTCGGCTCGACAGCGGATCCTGAGCTGCAGGGACGCGGGGCGCCGCGCGGCCGGCCGCCCGCCCGCTCGCAGCTATATACGGATCGCGCCGCGACCGACAGCCCCACGGATCGGAAATGCCTCGTCTGAAATCGGCGCGTCGGCGGCGGGCCGGACCGGTGCATGGCCCTGACCGGCGCCAGCTGTCGGCACGCGGAGAGAGGCTCGAGTATGACAGGCTGTGTTAGCGTCATGCTCGTCATGGAGCAAGTCATCGTCTCATGCTCGTATTCATGGTGGGGTTAAAAATCGCATGTTGAGTAACAACAGCGGAAACGATGTAGACAAGATCGTAAAGCAGAAATGTACAGATAATGTGGTGATAGCAGATGATTATCAAACACTGTTGCCGTGGTGATGTGGAAATATCACCTGTCAATCCCGTTTACACCATGTCATCATCACACCCCACATCCGCCCCGCCCGTCCAGTCTGTGTGCTCGGTGCCGAACTCGGGGTTTGTCGCCTCTCCCGCCAGCCGGTTACATCTCTCACGGGTCCGGTGAACGGTGTGGGGATTATTTCCCGGTCGATCACCCGGTGACCGTTCACCCGGTGACCGCCTCTCCGGCTCGCAGCACCGCACAGCCGGTCGATGAACTGTCAATTTTCAATTGTGTGTGTGAGTCGTGAACACTGATGACGGTTTTCGTCGCGATGCATCTTGATTCCTCGCGCCGGCGCATCACGTAATGCCACGTCTAGCTCAGCCGACGCGGCCACGCCTTAGTTTGTGGTCACTCCCCCGGGCCGCGCGCGGCTGCGGTCGCTGGTTTCACCACTGCATGGAATGGTGTCGCCGAGGAAGAATGGTGAATGGTGTCGCCCGCGCCGCGCGGTGTGTGCTGGGGTGCGTGCGACGCCGAGCGACGCGGTTCGGCAACGCTGGGGAAACGGAGTCGTCATTAGTTCGGCTCGGCCCGAGTGTTGGGCCGACACGTCTTGATTTATCGTCGGGAGGTTCGTTGGGAGTCGTTTGTTGTCGACGGCCGACACAAGAAGGCCAGTTTTCTCGGCGTTTATCGTAAAGACCGTTAATTGGGCGATACGGGCGGTTAACGGTGAAGTTAACATTTAACAGCTCATTCAGTGGAGCGGCGCCGAGCCTGGACAGCCTGGGGCGCCGTTTCACCGTCGTCACCGTCGTCGCTACCGCCGTTGCTGCACCATAATCGTCGCTGCCGCCGCTGTCATCGCTGTTACCGTCACCACTGGCTCCGCCGCCGCTGCCGTCGCCGCTGGGCGGGCCGCAAACGATGGCGGTTTGTGAGCGAACGGTTGCACTAGCCGACAAATGGCGGCATGTTCAGTGAACTGGCCGAGGGCGGCGGCGGCGGCGAGGCGAGGCGGGAGTCGCCGTCGGCTGCGAAACGGCCGCCTCTGGCGTCACCGACGCGCTCAGAAAGTTCGCCGCCGCTCCGCCGCCTGCGGTGTGGTGCAGTCACTGCAGTGGTGTGTTGTCGGGCGCGACGGCCGCGGAGGGCTCGACAGACCGGAGGGGATTGTCGGGACGTAGTCACGTGACTACCTCTGCTCTGCGAGGATACAGAGGAGCACTGAGGTCTGCAGCGAGACGCAGCGCGACAGACGTGACGCAGCGCGACAGAAGTGGCGCTCTGAACCGCAGCGCCGTGACAAAAGTGGCGTGGGAGGCTGTCCCGCGGCGGTCGGCGGCGGGTGGCGCGGGCGGCGTGAGACAGCCGCGCCGGAATCGTCGCGACGCGCCGGCGGCGAACGGGAGCAGCCGGGCGTGTGCGCCGGGTTGGCCGACGCATTATGAATGGCGCGCTGCGGCCGGGAAGCGGTTGAAGCGACGCGCGCCGCTGGCTGGTGCAGCGATTGGCGCCGCTCTTACCGCCAGCTGGGAATGTGCTTCCGGCAGCTCACAGCCGTGTCAAAGTTATGGGATGCAACCCCAGTCTGGCCCGCAGTCGGCAGTCTGGTGCAGCCAGCCGCAGCAGCGAAACACAAGTAAAAGCTCCACTTCCGTACGCCATGTGCGGGAAATGGCGACAGCGCTCGCGTTGGCGTTCGCTATTTCGCCCGTGACTTTGACCTGATGGCATTAGCGCGCGATCAGTGCTGTCTGAACCTGCGGGCCGCCCGCTCAGTCTTCGGACAGGACATCAGCTTATCTGGCTCGTAACGAGCGCGTAAAGTGGCAGGCTGTCAAACGCTGACGCAAGGGACTTCCGTCGGCCGCAGGGCGAGTTTGTTTACACGACCGTAGCTCGCTTCTCCGTCTCCCGTCTCTCTCGCGAGAGTATCTGCCCCTCGTCTCTCGTCTCTCTTCTCTCTCACGAAAGTATCCGCCTCTCGTTCGTCTCTCGCCTCTCGTCCCTCATCCCTCGTCTCGTCTCGTCTCGTCTCGTCTCGTGCGTCTCTCGTGTCTCTCTCACGAGTCACCTCTCGTCTCTCTCACAAGAGTCTCCTCCTCTCGTGTCAGCGGCAGGCGACACTGCCGTTCCGGCACCTCTCCCTGCTGCTCGCCACGTTGTGAGCTGGAAGCGCGCCCGTATCTATTTAACACATCTCGAGAAAAAGCGGCGGGCACGTTGGGATAAACACTGGCCAGGCACGGAGCGCGTGCCGAAGACAGCCTCTCTCGCGCGTCCCGTCCCGTCCCGCCCCGCCCCACCCCGCCCCGGTCGGCGCTCTCCGCTAGTGACCTGAGATGGAGTCGTTAGGTGTTGGCGCTGCTGACGGTTTTTACCAGAGGTAGTAAACGCAGCTCGTGCCGTGTCTTGTTACAACGCGACCCTTGGGTCGGTCGTTACGGAAAGTGAAGCGTGACGAGGTGTGACGGACTGGATATGCGACCTTGACGTGAATGGTGATGGTGGTCCGATGGTCCGGTGGTGGTCCGATGGTGGTCCGATGGCGGTCCGATGGTGTTACGATGGCATTCCAACGGTAGTGTGGTGCCGTCCTGATGTGATCGGATGAGGGTCGGATGTTGTTACGATAACAGTCCGATGGAGATCGGACGATGGTGGTCCGGTGGTGGTCCGATGGGGGTCCGATGTTCGTCCGATGGCGAGTGTTAGCCAGACGATGACCATTCAATGGCTCCCCGATCGCTTCCCGTCGTCAAAGGGTTAGCGCGGTGTGCTTATTGGGCAGCGGCGCATCGTTGGCATTCGCGGCGCGGAAGCGGCGAGCGGGGGCGAGCGGTGGCGCAGATAGCACGCGCTGCTTGGTATGCACCGCGGGAGCTTTTTACGTCGCCTCACCTATATGTTCGACGTCGAGGCGACGGGGGGCGGCGGCGGCGGCGGCGGCAGCGGTCCGACCGTCTCTTATTATGCCCGAGGCACCGCCGCCGCCGACACCGCTGCCGAAAGTGCGCTGCGGCCGCGCGAAAGTGCCGCTGTGGTGTCGAACAGTGTCGGGCAAAACACGCTCTTCTGACACCCACTCCGCACCGAGACGACCATCATGACTCTCGCTAGTTCTTTGACCGTCTTGCGTCGCGGTCAGCAGCGCATGACGATGTGACGGCGGGGTGTGACGTATGAAGATGTGACGGCGGGGCGTGACGTATGGTGTAACGTGCGGTGATTCTGAACGGTGAAATGCTGACTTGGATGTGCACTGTACAGGTGCACACAGCCCCAGACATCTTGCTGTCCGGTGGAGCCAGTGAAGCCACTAGCGGATCCAGGGGATCAGGAGCAAATGACCCCCCCCCCCCCCCCACACAGGAATCGGGGGGGAGGGGGGCATTCAATACAATTATGCCCCCCCCCCACCGCGCGTTCCCTGCACTGAACGTGAACAACAATGATCTTAGGAGAAAACTTCATGAAAACGGAAGTTTTTTCTTCTCTCGAGTGATTGAATTTGAAGCTTTTATGTATCCCTTTCTTTCAATGATAGACAAAACAGCGCACCTGATATAATTCGGGTAGCCCCAGTGACAACACGCCCCCCCCCCCCCCCCCCCTGTGGGTGGGGCAGAAGCTGCACCTCTGCCGGATTTTCTCAATAACTTGAAAACTATGATAGATATCAACGTGAAACTTGCAGTATCTTATGCTGCATCAATTCTACGTCTTCCCACCACATGTCAATGAAATTGATGTATTATTTGGGGAGATAATCACGTTTTAATGACGTCATGTCATGCCATTTTTGGTGGGAAAACGATACATGTTTGAACAATCGTAGAAAATAGAGTTTTGAACAAATTGCAAATAAAAAACGTCAAAAGAAAGTAGATTATATTCTCTTCAAAATGGCTATCTCGGATTTTCGAAATTTGGGGTAAAAAATCCACAATCAATTTTTTTGAATTTAAAGTGAATGTCTTAAGCTCGAATACAAAAATAAGGTGATCGGCCCAAATCCGCGGATACAAAATGGGGTACTTTTGCCACAAAAAGATCCCCCCCCCACGGAGAGAGGCTGGATCCGGCAGTGAGTGAAGCCCAACACAACCTAGTCACTGCTGGGCCAGAGATGGTCCGACAGTCGGCGGTTCTCTCGGGTCGCACAGCGGTAGTCAGTGTGCCGCGTCCCACCAGGGCAGAATGTGTGCCGTCTGTGGGTGGTGAGCGTTTTTTCCCTCCCGGAACGGCCTACAGCCATTTTCCGGGGTGTGGAAAGTTACTTCTGGCAATTTGGCCAGGCAAAGAAGTTACGTTAACTGGTTTATGTTAACCCGGAGCAAATGCAAGGGAAAAGGGGTCTATCTTACATTAAGTGATTCGTTCAAGTCAAAGCTAAATAAAACACATGACATGACACACATACACACTTCCGGAGTGTCGACTCGACCGCGCCGCGCTCCCGAGCCGGTCCGGGCCGGGCCGGGCCGAGCCGGGCCGAGCCGGGCCGGGACGGGCCGGGACGGGACACGCTCCCAGCTGCCACCGTCGCTGCCGCCTCCGCCGCCGTCGCGGTCAGCCCGCTCCCACAGCGAGAAAACCGTCCGGTTCCCAGCGAGAACGCCGCTCCCAGCGAACGCCTCGCCGTCTTTTTCAGCCGTCCAGTGTAGCGACGCCTGGGTGCGGCCGTTGGCTGCGGTAGCAGCAGCAGCAGCACCAGCAGCAGCACCAGCGCAGCGGCGCGGCGGCAGCGATCAAGGATGATTGGTGATGAGAACGATCTGTTTGAGCCAATAACGTCACAGCGTGACATGGGGATCACGTTGCAGCGAGGCTGCAGGGCGGATGCTCGTGGTTGCTTGGTCATGTAATTGCACCGGTGCTGATGTTTGTCTGCTGAAAAACAACGTGCCTGCGGGACGTAACTGGGAAGCGGTGTGAAATAATAGCACGAGTTGTTTGGGGCTTTGGATGTTTGGAATAACGAATGCGTGGGAAATACACGATTGACGGGAACCTTTCGAACTCCCTCGTATCATCAATCATTAGAAGTACATTTCATTGACACGCGGAATTCGACACCTGCTATATGCGTGGCTTTCCCTCCCCAGTGCCCATCTTCACTTCATCAGCGTGTGAAACTCCATCGCACAATTCCCGCAGACTTACCGGCGGATCATAAATACACGCATGTTTCAGGTGTCCACTCGATTATCCTTTGTGTTGGTATGTAGGACAGCGCTGGAGAGTGGCCCGGTGGCCGGGGCGGCACGCGCTCGATCTGGCGTGCCTCCCCCACAGCGCCGCACCGTGCCGGTCTATTCCAGCCGTCCCATATATCACTGATCTCCGTGCAGCGCTGTAACGAGCATCCGTGCCCTGAGACCGACTGACCCGTGCCTCTGTGTCTCTGTCTCTGCCGGTCACTGACTGACCCGTGCCTCTGTGTCTGCCGGTCACTGACTGACCCGTGCCTCTGTGTCTCTGCCGGTCACTGACTGACCCGTGCCTCTGTGTCTCAGTCGGTCACTGACTGACCCGTGCCTCTGTGTCTCTGCCGGTCACTGACTGACCCGTGCCTCTGTGTCTGCCGGTCACTGACTGACCCGTGCCTCTGTGTCTCTGCCGGTCACTGACTGACCCGTGCCTCTGTGTCTCAGTCGGTCACTGACTGACCCGTGCCTCTGTGTCTCTGCCGGTCACTGACTGACCCGTGCCTCTGTGTCTCTGCCGGTCACTGACTGACCCGTGCCTCTGTGTCTGTGTCTCTGCCGGTCACTGACTGACCCGTGCCTCTGTGTCTCTGCCGGTCACTGACTGACCCGTGCCTCTGTGTCTCTGCCGGTCACTGACTGACCCGTGCCTCTGTGTCTCTGCCGGTCACTGACTGACCCGTGCCTCTGTGTCTCTGCCGATCACTGACTGACCCGTTCCTCTGTGTCTGTGTCTCTGCCGGTCACTGACTGACCCGTTCCTCTGTGTCTCTGCCGGTCACTGACTGACCCGTGCCTCTGTGTCTCTGCCGGCCGCTGACTGACCCGTGCCTCTGTGTCTCTGCCGGTCACTGACTGACCCGTGCCTCTGTGTCTCTGCCGATCACTGACTGACCCGTGCCTCTGTGTCTGTGTCTCTGCCGGTCACTGACTGACCCGTTCCTCTGTGTCTCTGCCGGCCGCTGACTGACTCGTGCCTCTGTGTCTCTGCCGGTCACTTCCCCGGGCCCCCGTGTGTCTGTGTCTCTACCGGTCACTGACCCGTGTCCTTCTCTGTGTCTCTGCCGGTCACTGACCCGTGTCCTTCTCTGTGTCTCTGCCGGTCACTGACCCGTGTCCTTCTCTGTGTCTCTGCCGGTCACTTCCCCGGGCCCCCGTGTGTCTGTGTCTCTACCGGTCACTGACCCGTGTCCTTCTCTGTGTCTCTGCCGGTCACTGACCCGTGTCCTTCTCTGTGTCTCTGCCGGTCACTGACCCGTGTCCTTCTCTGTGTCTCTGCCGGTCACTGACCCGTGTCCTTCTCTGTGTCTGTTTCAGGTGAGTACTGCGTGCAGCGACAGAATGTCCGAGGTTCAGCCGGGTGTTGTGGTGAGTCCCGCCTCGGGTACCTCCTTGAGTGCCGCTCAGGGCGTCGGTTGGAGTGCCGGTCAGAGTGCTGCCTCGAGTTTGGCCTGGAGTGCCGGTCGGAGTACCGTCTGAGTCCCACTTCGAGTGCCGCATTGAGTCACGGCACCGGTCGGCGTGCCGGTCCAGCGCCGCGTCACTGCCTCGCTGCTGTCGGTGATGTACCGTGATGTACCGTGATGTACCGTGATGTACCGTGATGTACCGTGATGTACCGTGATGTACCGTGATGTACCGTGATGTACCGGGTTGGCCACCGCCCAGCCAGCCGATTAGTTCCGCGGCCGTTGACTGCAGTTAGTGGGTCGGTGGCTGGCGGTGGTGGCGGCGATGACGGCGATGACGGTGGCGGGCGGCGGCGGGCGGTGGTGGGCCGGTACCGTGACTGGCTGGGATGGGGTGGACGAACCACACCATTTGCCCGACACACGCGAGCTGCGAAGGGCTTGTCAGTTGTCACCCCTCCCGGTATCAAGCCCCACCATCGCCAGGAATGTCGTTACTGTCTGTAAGGCTCGTAACTTGCCCTGGCAGCATTAGGCCGATAGGCTACGCCGAACTATTTATTACCGAATGGACTGGAAGGTCGTTTGGCGTCGTTTAAATGCCACACGTTCCTCCTTATCAGAGATTACTGACGGTGCCGACCCTTCCCCTCTTCCAGCTCTTCCAACTATCACGTTATACCTACCACCAGTGTAAGTGCGAGAACCTATGCACCCTTCCCCTTCATCCAGCATCACTACGCGCCATAGATTTACCCAGCCTGTCTCGCGGCCGTCAGAAGCGTACATTAGGCGGTCTCCTAACGAATCCATCTCTCTCTCCCCGCTCTGCCTGCTAATCTCGTCTGCGGGCCGTGATGGACGTCCCCACAGCCGGTCCCCGCACCGCCACCACCGAAATAGCCCCAGGCGCTCATCTCACCTGTCCGCCGCCCCGCCGCCCCGCCGCAGGCGACTCGAGCGCCGCGGACTATGCGACGCCGCGGGCCACGCGGGTGACGGGCACGAGCGATGTCATGACGCGATGGCGCAGCAGTTTGGTGGCGTGGGGAAGTCGGGGGCGCGGAAGCTTTTTCTCGGCGTCCAACCGCGCGCTGCGTGTCGCTAGTACCCCGGGGCGGATCCAAACAGGATCATCGACGGGGGTCGGTCTCACGCACGAGACACGTCCGACCCGCCCCCACCCCGTCCCAGCCCCGTCCCCGCCCCGGTGCTTCACATCGCGCCCGAGGGCCTCTCATCGAGCTCCTGATGATGATGATGGGGGATCAGAGATCGTCCGTTTTTATAGGGGTCTCCGCGGGAGTGGGGGGTGGAGCGCTGATATATAGATCGCCAAGCTTGACTGGTGCCATCCGGATGCTCTTATAACACCCGGCAGTGAGCAAACAGGCCAAGAGAACCAGAGTAACGTCGCGTCCACATGTCAGTTTATTCGTTTTCGGGAGCTATGTTACCCGCCTGTGACCAGTAACTCGTCTGCGAAGCTTGAGTATCTACCTTGTCAAAGCCGTATGACAGCTCTATGAGCTCTATCTGGGTGACATTGATGGCGTTGAAGACGGTTTCATGACCCCCGGAAGCGCTGTATCTGGACGGAGACTACCAGACGTGTCGGCTTCGCCCCCCTCCCCGAGGGGTTCGATCAGAGGACACCAGTCTGGGAGGGAGGGAGGGGGGGGGGCTGTGACATCAGACCGGAAGCCGTGTTGGCTTACACAGCTGTGAAGCGTCATGCCACCGAGCCACCCAGCATTGGGCCATTGAGCTGTCCGACGCCGCGGCCGGGTCGGACGGGCAACTGCGCAGTCGGGGAACATACCGGAAGCGGGAGAGTTCCGGTGCTCATTACAGCGGCGTCAGCTCGTTTGATGATTGCCGTGATTTTGTATTGTCGTGTCCCGATGTGCTTCTGTGTGTAGTGGTGCGTGGCGGGTAAAAAACTGTCTATTCTTCGCTGTGCCTGTTTCTCTGGCGATGTAGGTATGCCGTCTTTTTAAGGGGAGTGCCAAAGGCTTAGTAATGCGATCCTTCGCTTGGAGACGGAAGTTCGCCTCACTTGTTTGCGAAATGATGAACCATGCAAAATTGTGCAAAAAGAGCAAATTATACACCAGAAATATTACTAGCCGCGGTCGTTGTCAGTGTCGGCTTGGTGTGAGAAAAATAGCGTTCCTCAATGGATGCAGCTCGACATTCCTTACCTACGCTTAAACTTTGACTTCGTCCATCAATGGGTCATCCCGTCGGCGATCTTGAGAAATAAATAAAATAAATAAATACCTTGGTTAAACAACAGTTGAAATTCGCCCGCTCCCTTTCCACTTCGCTTTTCGTTGTTCTCGCTTAATTTTCACCCTGATCCGACACAAAATCGACAAATATTGATTGGAAACAATGTTTACCACACAAAAGCCACGTTTCAATAGTTCTATGTCCGAACTCGGCTGTGCTGTTAGTTCCGGCGTCCGCGTATCCTGTTGAGAAGACCCCCGGCGTCGGCCTGCAGGCTGGGTGTGGCTTTTGAGTTCCCCAGTCACCAGTGAGCCAGTGACCTACCCAGCTGACCTGACCCGGTGACAGCGGGCGGCCGGTGGCGGCAGCTGAATGGTGTCACAGGGCGTCGCCCTCCACCGCGCACCCGGCAGCGCCTCCGATTTCATGGCAGGCACGTTCCTGACCCGCCCGCCCTGGACGTTCGACAGTCTCTCTAAGAGGCTCGTTCGCCGTTTTTGTTTTACGTCCAGACAGACCTGGATTGTTTGGAACAGAAGGAAACGCACCCAGCGTTAGTGTGCGGGTGGCGTGCGTCGGTTTTGCGCCGTGTGCTGCTTTTACTCAGTGACAGCGGTGAACAGAACGGGCATTTATCTTGAACAGAATGGACAGAACAGGACGGTGAACGGAACGGACATTTGTATTGATTGTCGATGTCATGTATATGGTCGAGGTCTGTGACCTTCCCTCGCATCAACGGAACCCGTCTCGGGTTGCCTGCGAAGCCCCCACCCCCTCACGATGAAGCCTCTGATCCCTGATGAAGCCAGTGACCCCTCCATGACTGATCCCCTTTCCTCCTGTCCTTCCTCCTGTCCCTCCCTCCTCCTGTCCCCATCAATCAGAAGGGATTAGCCACCGCGCCAGATGCCTGCGGCCCGCCCGGCCACTCCCCGGGAGGGATGGCCGCGGCTCCCTCCGTCTGCGCGCGCCTGAGGGGATTATCTCCCTCCAGAGGGGATTATTTCCCTCCAGAGCGCTGGAATCCTCCGCTGGGGACGCCCACCGACAAATTGGGTTCGCCTCCCGTCCGCTGTCCGTGCGCTCCCCGCCACCACCGAAATAGCCCGTGTCTAACAAGCCCGCTCGGAGACCCGTGTCTTGTTAGCTTTCTCCTGTGCCTCGTGACGGATCGGACGGTCCAACGACGGAGTACTGGTGGGCGTATTGTCCGACCTGCGACAGGGCTCCGCTCCGCGACACACGGCTGCGACAAGGCCGCGACACTGCCGCGACAGTCCCGCGACACTGCCGCGACAGTCCCGCGACACACGCCCTCGCAGCCGGAAAATGAGCGTGGTAGAAAACCGGGGCGCGCGGGCCGGGCCTAGCAGACGGGAGCAACCCTCGCCCGCGCCGCAGCCCCCTGCGTCGCGTCTGTTTTACTGTCGCCTTTATCGACTCGTTCGGAGCGAATGAATCGACGCTGGATTGAAATAAATCTCCGATTTCTGCCGAGTTATGGAACTCGACGCAGCTCTTCGACCGTCGCGCTGCCGCTCGCCCGGCGCCCTGTGCCCCACGTCCCCGCGCCCCGACCCGAGTGCTTTACAACGAACTCACTCGAATGGCTCGGACAAACGCGTCTGATATATCCTCAGGCGCCCTCGTCGTAGATCTCAGCTGGGTTTGAGCCTTTTCAGGCGGTCCTTCGGCGGCGTCTCGCACGCCGGGGGACTGAATTAGCCGATAAATCTCATGACAAACGAGCCGGTCTGCTGCCGGGTGGACGCTGGGCTGGTGCTGAGCCGACGCTGGGCCGGTCTGCTGCCGGGTGGACGCTGGGCTGGTGCTGAGCCGACGCTGGGCCGGTCTGCTGCCGGGTGGACGCTGGGCTGGTGCTGAGCCGACGCTGGGCCGGGCTGGGCGCCGACACTGGGGCGCCGTTTTGTTTGGATTATTGTTGCGTTGCTAGCGGGAGGCTGGACAAATATCGGGCCGGCGCAGTGCCGTCCGGCGCGGCGCCTATGGGACGCCTTTGGGGCGTCTGCGAGGCGCCTTCGGAGCGCCTGCGAGGCGCATCACATGGGCGCCTGTCAACCGGCTGATTGGCGTCGGTAAACATCGCCTGCGATGATGCGTCGACGACGACGACGGGCAGAAGACGGGCGCACGACGGGACGACGACGATCCTCCCCGCGCGGCACACCCGGGCGCTGGAGGGTGCGCGCTTCCCTGCGGCGGGCGGGCCCCTGCGTCGCTGCCGACGGATTGTTTGTGGATGGGTGCACGGGCCGACGGACCGTCAGACGTGTCGTGGTCGGGTTGTGGTACGTCGATCGACGCGACATCTGGCGGAGGAGACTCCCTTAGTCGCTCGGGTCCTGAGAAACCGATGGTCCTGCGGCGGCGGCGGCGGTGGCGCAGAGGCGGCGGGCATTGAACTGGTGCAACCTGAGATGCTGCTCGCTGATCATCAATCTGTCCAGATGACGTGCTTCGGTGCGTCGTGCGAAGTTATATCGCCTGGCGTCGGCCAGTGGCGGTGGGGTGCGGTTCGACTGACGCACTCCCACACACGCGCCGCGCGTGCAAGGCGCTACGTTACGGTTCTCGAGTCCTCGTCCTCTGATGGAGTGCGATGGAGTGTGAAGTCAAATGAAGAAACACGTGTAAAGGGCTGGGACGTGGCGAATGGTCTAGGGTTTCAAGTGTTGGCTGTGTTAATATTAAGTGTCATCTAGAGTGGTCGGTTTTTATAGGTGACTGTTGCATAATGGTGTGAACGAGAAAGCCGAGTAGGACCACCTCAGATTATATCTGTCAGGACGCGTCACATTCTTAGCGCCTGCCGGTCTGGACACAGCCAGGGTTGATTCGGAGTGAGGGTTGGATTCGGACACGCGGAGCTGTGTGGGGCATGGGTGGAGCTTTTCCAGGGAAGTTGGTGGGGCAAAATGTAATTTTGCTTTGTTGTTTTGTTTGATTGAGGTGAAAATGACCATTTTAATGCCGGATGACCTCCAAATCTGACGAGAGTTGGTGGGGCAAAACACAAAGTTGGTGGGGCAGTGGCCCCACCATTTGAATAGGAAACTCCACCCGTGGTGTGGGGTGGTGTGGTTTGGTAGAACTCGGCGCAGGACTGAACCTTCTGTTTCGGGCGCCAACGCTGGAACTGATAACACCGGAGCGAGCAGCAGTCGGCTGAGAAGAGCTGCCTGAGTGGGCTGGGAGGGAACTGAGAACAATAGCCGTTTGATCGGCGCGACCACTCGACGACTAGACAAGCCTGATGCGCTGAGTGCGAGAATGAATAGAAAGGATGCTGCCACTGAGTGGACGTGGCATTGTTGGCGGAGAGCTGCCTCGGGAGAACCACAGCTGCCGGTTTGTTTCGACTTCCGAGAGCCGACCAGCATGTAAAGCGCCGCTGCGCCGTCAATCGCCGCGCCGCGTCGATCGTGTGCGCCGATTACGCCGTCTCTGCGTCAGCCCGCGCCGGTATTGTCGCCACTACCCACATAAGTGGCCGCAGCGGCCATCTGCAAGGGAAATATCGCCCCTATTGACGACTTGTGTGCCCCTGTGCGTGGGGGCTGCTATAGACCTGTCTAACCGTCGACTCGTCTTTGTCAGACTGGCCTCGACTCGGTCGTGCACGCGGCTTTGTGCCCTATGCACTGTGTGCTGTACAGTTGGCCGACAATTATTTACCTCTGATGCGTGCCCCTCTGGAGTGAAGTTTGCTCGCTCGCTGCTCTTCGAGCCGCGCTGAAGCGGCAGTGCCCGCGGTGCGAGCGAGGTTTTTGCCACGCCGTTCAAGTGCGGTAGCCGCGTGTGGAGGTCGCTTTTTCGGCCGCCATATGTGGTCGCCTTATCGGCCGCCAATTGCGGGCGTCAGGTGTGCCGCTGTGTGTGGGGATAGAGACGATACCGGCGCAGTTGTGACCCAAAAACGTCTGTGTAATTTGCGACCCGCTCGTGGCGTACGATCGATAGATATTGTCCAGTAAAAAACGTGGTGCGCGGCGACTCCTGTGCCGAACGCCGTGGAGCTCCACAGATGGCGCTGCTTGTCCGCTGTGAGGCTCTCTGGACCGTGTCAAGTGTGCAGCGGGCGCGCTCGGCGACAGCCAAGTGCAGCTCTGTTTTGCATCGGCGGCACTCGTCTGCTGTGTAACCATGGTTGGAGGCCATGTCCGACTGCTGACGGCCCGTCAAAGGCTCACTGTTTGAACTGAGCGTTGTTTCTGTGTTGTACGAGTACACAGTATATTTTGACCCAGATAACGCCTGTGGCTCAGGCAGATAGCCTTCCATCTCAGGCGACAGTGATGCCCAGGAGACTGGCGCACCTCAGGCCGACGCCCCCTCTCTCCCCCTCCCCGTCTCTCCGTGAATGGCGAGTTGTTCCGACAGATGTCACTACTGGCTGCCGCTCTCGAGACGACGCAGCCGGGCGGCGGCGGCGGCGGCGGCGGCGGCGCCTGACAAAGCCACGCACAGCATATGTGGTGAATACGGACCCGCCATCGCCGCCGCCGCAGCTTCAACGCTCGCGGACGGAAGGGAGGGAGGGAGGGAGATTCATTGTGGTACCGACATGTCGACGGGCGAGAGGCGCTCCTCTGGCGTTTTTCGACAGCAAGTGCGGCGGCCTGTCGACGCAGCGCGCCGCACTTGCGGCAAAACCCCGCTTTCGCAGTAATGGTGCGACCAAAAGCTGGTGGTCGCGGTTGGCGCATGCGTGTGACGCCGAGAGTGTGCCGGGGCAAGGCACGCGCCGTAGCGGTGCCAAAAAAAAACACACAAAAAAACGGTCTGATGTTAGTGGCTGGTCTGGAAGAGTCTGGAAGTCTTTGTTTTGCCACTGTTGGGTGAGCTCTCTGTTTTGGTTCATGTTTATTGTCCATAGCGAGCGAGCATCGCGGTGACAGCGAGCGAGCATCGTGGTGAAGAATGTCTGTCACATACGTGTCGATTGGTCGCAGCCTTGGTCAGGAGGCACGGGAGCGCCGTGTCGATTGGTCGCAGCCTTGGTCAGGAGGCACGGGAGCGCCGTGTCGATTGGTCGCCGCCTTGGTCAGGAGGCACGGGAGCGCCGTGTCGATTGGTCGCAGCCTTGGTCAGGAGGCACGGGAGCGCCGTGTCGATTGGTCGCCGCCTTGGTCAGGAGGCACGAGAGCGCCGTGTCGATTGGTCGCAGCCTTGGTCAGGAGGCACGGGAGCGCCGTGTCGATTGGTCGCCGCCTTGGTCAGGAGGCACGAGAGCGCCGTGTCGATTGGTCGCAGCCTTGGTCAGGAGGCACGGGAGCGCCGTGTCGATTGGTCGCCGCCTTGGTCAGAAGGCACGGGAGCGCCGTGTCGATTGTCGCCGCCTTGGTCAGGAGGTACGGGAGTGCCGTGTCGATTGGTCGCCGCCTTGGTCAGAAGGCACGAGAGCGCCGTGTCGATTGTCGCCGCCTTGGTCAGGAGGCACGGGAGCGCCGTCAGCCACCGCGGACATCCGCTGCAAGCGAGGCGCGATGACCTCATGACGTGACCTCACAGCGGCCACAGCGGCCAGCTGGCCACGCACAACTCCCGCCCGCGACCGGAGGCTGTCTTAGGCGCGATGACCTCATGACGTGACCTCACAGCCGCCAGCTGGCCACGCACAACGCCCGCCCGCGACCGGAAACCGTCTTAGCCTCCGCCTCCTCCGCATCTGTGACGACGCGATACGTCACTTACTCTGACGTGTGGCCGACCCCTGTCCGACCCTTGTCCTCGCCCCTGTCCTCGCGCCCTGCCCGCCGCCTGGCCCGCTGCCGCTCTGCGGCCCTGCGCTCTGCCGCCGGTCTACCGCCAGGCCCAGCCAGGGTCGGGCGGTAGTGGCGCCCCTAGCACCCCCTGCCGGGTGACGGCCGCAGGTGCCTGCCAGCCATCCGCCGCCCGCCCTAGGCCCGCTGGCCGTCCGGGCGGCGGATGCGGCGGCGGCGGGGCGATCGCGGCGCCCCCTGCGCCGGCCGTCCCCCGCCGAGCGCCGCTGAATCAGACGCCGGGCGGGTTGTGCGCCGACTGTCGACTCTCCGGGCGCCAGTCTGCCGGTCTGCCGCGGTGACGCGACTGCGTGCTGCTGCGTGCTGCTGTGTGCTGCTGCGTGCGCTGGCAGTGCGCGGGAGCAGCTGCTGGGAGCGCGGAGCAGCGGCGGGCGGAGCCAGGCCAGTGCTCGAACAGTAGTGGCGTCCGGTGGTACGAGCGGTGTGATCGGAGACCGGGCCGTGACACAGTGACTGACGTGACGAGCATACGCGTCAACATGCTGGGCCGCGGCCCCTGTCGCATCTCCATGTCACCGCCGAGCTCGGACGGGGAGTACGACAGTGATGAGGTGAGTGGGTTAGCGGGCAGAGGCAGAGCGGTGGAATTGGAGAGGGAGAGTGTTGGGAGGGCCGCCCGGTCGGCCACGTGCAGTGCTCGCCGGCCGTGACGGGGCAGCAGCGGACCGGTTCGCCGGCTCCGCGCGGCTCGCCATGTGGTGTCCTGCCACTTTCCGGATCAAGCGTGCTTTGTCTGCTGTTCGTGGTGTTTGTCCAGACTGGTTCCACGAGTGTCTTTGTGTGGTTCCGTATGAGAGATGACCGGTGTGGAGCGAAGTGAGAGCTGGGATGTTGAGATGGCTCGCCGGCTGGACCGTCCTCTGGCAGTGCTGTTAAATGGGAGCCAAATGACTATATAAGACTGGGTCACCTAAATGCCATCATCATTTCTGTCAGCGCTGTGACGAGGTCACGACGACGTCACATCGAGACGTGACGTGACGGCATAGGCGTAGCCACCTTCCGAAAGTAGGTGGGGACGGAGGCTCTTTGAAGTCGTTTCTTTCCATGCAACGCCCATAGGCGTAATGTTAAAATCCGAAAATGTTACTGGGACTGATCCCCAGTGACCCCAGTGGTGGTTACGCGCCTGCGTGACGGCGAACGTGACGTGCGTCACTTCACATCGTCACGCGCCAGTCGGACCTGTGCCGATTGTCGCCGATTGTCTTGGGCCGTTGTCCGGCCTCCGTGCCCGCTCGGCTCCGCTCGGGTCCCGCTCAGGCCCGCTCGGGTGCCGCTCGCATTCCGTTCGCAAAACCGGCTTCCAAGAAACAGCGGTCCGCCTGGCAACTGCGGACCGGTCAGCCGGCACGCACGCATAACGCTCCGGCTTCCGGTATGCGTGTTCGCAGCGGATTAGCACCGGCACGTGGACACGGCGCGGCACTGCCACGTAGCCTAGACGTGGCTGTGACGCCACGTGTGATGCCACGTGACACTTCGGGCCTCCACGTGACGATCGCCGATCACGTTCCCAAGCCGTGCGGCGAGCGTCCAAAGTGCGCCAGCACGCATAGTGCGTGCAGTACGTGATGATGCGCTGCGTCACGTGACTAATGACGGGGTCAGCAGCCCCTGCCGCCCCTGCCGCTGCTGCTGGAGGATTAATTAAGCCGCTGCTTGCCGTCCGATGCATTACCATAGCCATTGTGGCTCGGGCGCCACTCCGACGAGCGATGCGGCGCCGGGGCTGTCAGAGAGGGCCAGACACGGCGCTACACCCCTGCCCGCCGACAGCGGCGGCGGCGGCGGCGGCGGCAGGGGAGGGGCGCCGTGCACCGCCGGCGTGCAAGTCATCTCTGTATTTGGCCTCCAGTATCTGATGGCTAGCTGGCGGCGGCGCGCTCTGCGTACGCAGCTTTTTTCCCGGCGCCGGTCGGCATAAACAAGTGCCTGTGCACGCGGAGCCGGCGAGCCGCGAGACGGGACAGCTGCTGGTGGGGAGCGGATCAAGGGATCACGAGAGTCGCGGGAGCCGAGGGAGTTGCGGGAGACGCGGGAGTCACGGGAGGGATCACACGGGGTGCACGAGGATTGCCGGCGCTTGCCAGCGACTGCCAGCTCATGAAGCCTGTCGGGTCATGAAGCGAGCGGACGGCAGGTTAGCGGGAATGTTTCGTCACAGGGAGCACGTGAGCTCACGTGACGGGGCGGGACGGCGCGGCAGTACCGGTTCGAGGGGGCAGGCGGGTCGGAGCGACGTGGTGCCGCCGCAGCGGTCAATCATCACCCGTATCAGATCGGAAAACCAGTCGATGGCGTCCAATTTTCGCCCGCTGCTGCGAAGATATTGTGCGCACGTGGGCTGCGCTGCGTGGGAAGTGACCCGGTCTGACCCGGCCGATCAGGGCGGGATCTGGTGGGTCGTCGAGCCTCCGTTCCGTTGTGTGTGTGTGTTTATACAATGTCTATTCGGCCTTCACGCTTGGTGGTCTGGCGAATCAACTGGACACGGCTGGAGGACTTTTGGTTATGCCGTGGTCCGGAGTCGGTTCTCACGCGGTCCAGCCGTGGTCCGGAGTCGGTTCTCACGCGGTCCAGCCGTGGTCCGGTGACGTGTCTGAATGATATGTTGGTCCGTTGTCCTTGGTCCCACTCTTGGTCCGTGATTCGTAATCCGTGGTCTATGGTCCGTGGTATCTGCGCGTGACCCGTGGTTCGTTCGTGGTCTGTGGTCCACGTATTCCACACGCAGGTCACACACAGAGACACACGGACCGCACACCACCAGGTGAAGACAGCCGTTATGCACCGCCCGTCCACACAGCGTTGCGGTGCCGTCTTCCCGTCATCGCTAGCTGCGCTCTGGCTGGCTCTGGGAGTCTGGCGTGGGTAGCGACGTCCGCGGGGACGACTGCAGAGGTGGCGGCGGCTGCTGTCTGCTGACAGCGGCATCAGCGAGTTTCACTCGCCTCTGAGTTCTGACAGCTCTATCTTCCCGGACCGGTCCGCACGCAGTCGGCAGCCCGGAAAAATCGCCCAGTCTCTCGGAAGGATCCCGGGTGCGCCTGGTGCCCGGAATGATCCCGGGTGCGCCTGGTGCCCGGAATGATCCCGGGTGCGTCTGATGTCCGGAATGATCCCGGGTGCGTCTGGTGCCCGGAATGATCCCGGGTGCGTCTGATGCTGTCAGTATCGGCCGCAGTTCAGTGCGTGTATCGGACAGAGCATCAGGGCTGCTCTAATGCAGCTGATCTGTGCACGGTGCAGCCGGAACTGGCATTTTACGGGTACTTTTGTCTGTCACCGGACTGCAGATGAAAGATGAGCAAAGATGGCGACTGCCACGTTTCAAAGCGTGGTCACGAATCAAACTCTGCGTCCAATGTGTGACCTAGAATCGTATTGTAACCGTAATGTTGCTCAAATGCGAAGCACTATCATTCCCGTAATGAAGACCAGGTGTCTTTCCCGAAGTAGAAACGTGCACCTCAGGACCATCTCCGAAATTCGGGGGCGGTACAGGTGGCCACGGCCGCTTCCGGTTCCGGTGTGACGTCACAAACTATTGCCCGTGGTCCCCGTGCGACGTCACAGGCTATTGTGCGTGGCAGGGGTGTGAGTGGTGCCGAGCCGGGCGGAGGTGACTGATCGTCCTGGGCTGACCCGACCGGTGAATCATGCGTTGGAGAATCTGACTCATCGGCGGAGGCGCGGCGGCCAGGGGGGAAAAAATGAACAAAACTTGCTGCTTGATTAGGAAGACGTTTGAACTCATGCTGCGGAAAGCTGCATAGAAACGGCATATTTGTGGAAGTTCTCTGCCCTGTAGTCCTTGGAACCTGGCAATGAATGGCTTCTAGGTGTGTGTTATTTTCGCAGCATGAATTTCAAGTTATCGCAACCGACCAGCAAGTTTGAGTCGATTTTTAATCTCTGTGGACGACAGCCGACAAACGAGCTGGCGGGCATCTGTCGCCGGACCCGGTAGCGGTGGCGGCTGTGATGAGGAAGCCAGTCGGCTGTCGGACTGCGATCAGTGGCCCGCTGCCCGCCCGTCTGACCCCGTGTTATGGCAGCGATCGACGATCGAGCCGCAGACTTACTTCCGTGACGCCAGCGGGAGCGGCAGATTGGAGCCACCTGCGCTGCAGAAACACGGGTGGAAAGAGGCTGAAATCCGGGTCAGATGGCTGCAGTGCAGAGTAAGGAACTGCGCCGGAATTGGAACCATCGCTGGCTTTGTTCCGTCTACGAAATAGGTTTTGGGTACCCTTCTCTTGACTGCTCTTCGAAATTCTCACTTAAGTCAAGCCACCAGAAATTCAGCTTCTTTTTGCTTCTGCTGCCTACTCGTTCTCACAATACGAACGCACGTCAACTCGCCTGGAAACTCCGTCATCTCACCTGGAAACTCACCTGGAAACTCACCCAGAAACTCACCTGGAAACTCACCTGGAAACTCACCTGGAAACTCTGTTTCTCTGCACCAGGATAGATCGCTGGGCGGTACCCGTGCCCCCCCCCCCCCCTCCCTCCCCCTGCTTCCCGACCGATTAAACTTGCGAGGGTGCTCCGCCACCGCCGCCGCCGCCGCCGCCGCCGTTGCCAACTCGGGCGGTCGTTGCCTCTCGCGGCACTGGGTCGGCGGCTGGTGACCGGCCGTAACCCAGCCAGACGAGATTTGTGTACCTTTGACGAGCGGACGGCGCGCCGCTCCGGCAGAGATGTGCGGAGTTGTGACGGGTTTACGGGCTGCCACAACTGGCGGGCAGAGTGACGCGTGCGACACGAGCGCTCCCCGGGGAGGGCTGTTTGAGAGAGGCGGGGTAATGGTGTAACTGGGATACTACTTGTCGGGTTGGTTGCAAGATTTTGGGCTAATTCATAGCCGATACAAAGCAGGCCGGTCGGGGAATCGTGAGGAATCGGATAGCGGTGAAATGTTCGTTTCCCATGTAACCACTCGTTTTTCTTTCGCAGCCGCTGCTTTGGTATAGCGTGCAAAATGTACTTCCAAAGACGGAAAACACACATGACCTCATTTGTACAAGAGTGGAAGGCAGTTTTGTGTCCGTCTGGAATGCAATAGCGGTGAACGTCGCGTAGTGCGTATTTTTCTGCCACCGTGCACTGTTTGAGCGGATCAGCGACTGGTCGGTAGCGATCGCAGGATATTCGACCGCGATAAGCCATATGGTGGTGACGTCACTGTGACGTATGCGGCTTCCTTGGCCCGTCGTGCAGTGTGCACTGGTGCAGATTTAGAAGCCACTGGTCGTTGGTCGTACAGATTTCGTAGCGCGTGGCCAGGTCGAGGGTCGGGGGTCGGGGTTCCTTGGAGAGTGGTCTGGAGTGGTCTAGCAGCGCGGGATAGCAGCGGGGTCTAGCAGCGGGGTCTAGCAGCGCGAGATAGGACTGGATGTGGGATTTGCAGACTGATGATTGAGAGTCCTGGTATTAACGCTGTCACCCCTCCACTTCTTGGTCGCCCCCGTTCCTTTCCCCTGCCGTTGGATAATTGAGTTAACGTATCCGCAGCTGCAGCTGAACTAAGCCGAACGAAGGGCTTTCGCGGTCTGTTATTCTCTGTGATGTTCCATTAGCTGCAGATGAAGGGGTCTTTGTGACGTTTTTACGTAAACATTGAGATTATTATCTGTTTAGGGTTCGTCCAGAGTGAGATGTCTGGTAAACATTTCGCCAGAAATGTATGTTGGATCAGCTTTTGCTGTTGGATGCTACTTTTTACTACTTCGATTTGTCTGTTCGAAGTCAACAGTCATCCGGTTGGTTAGCTACCGAGTTACGGTCCTTGTTAGTTTCTTCAATCGGCAATATTTTCAAACTCCCGGAGCGTTCGTTTGTTGGATTCAACTCGCAACGCTCACAGTCAATACGAGGCGGACGCAGTCTCGTGTTTCAAAGTTTTTCCTCGGTCCATAAACCTAGTTCGTCGCCAGCCGTAAACCGGCATGAAATTGCTTATTCGAGTTAAGGCTTTACGGTCCGCTTTACCAGTCTATGACGGTGGAGGTTTATGAACCATTAAGCGTGCTTCATCCGTGCACCGTCGCTGGAATCCTCTGAAGTCCTGCTGCTCATGCCGCACAGTCTGACCACGGGCATCGGCAAACAATAACAGGCGTCTTTGTTTGTCCGGACATGGGAGCCGGCTCTGGGAAAGTCGCAGCGTCGGCCCGCGTCCCGGGTGACTACCAAGTCTGTGTTGTAAGCTACAGGACGGCCGACGTCGCGGCGAGGGGCACCCGCGCTGCCGTCATCGCAGGGGGCCTCTGAGGGGGCTTGTCTCGAGCATTTTTGTTGTTGTTGTAATGGCAGGAAGTCATCCTCCGCCCCGGGATCGGCCTTAAAGGGACATTGCCACCTCGCAGGCCAATATGGAGTTTTTGTTGCGTATCGGTCGATTAAGCGTGTCCGATTTCACCTGCAAAATTTGTTTCCCGATCCACCCCCCATTAGATCAAAAAATGAATTTGCACCACTCATGCTTGCCAAGCATTCGTAAAATTGGAGTCGCCACATCACTATTTAGAATCACTTCTTTGCAGACTGTTATTTTCTTTTGAATGTTGCAAACTCAACATCACCATTCAGTCAGTGCACTTTAAAATTAAAAAGAGTATGCAGTTAATTATATTTTCAACAACATTAGCCTCTTTCATAATAAAACAGCAAAAATTCCTATGGCTCGACTTTGGGACCGAAGGAGTTATGTGACCTATACCTAATAACACAGATAGACTTTTCAAGGTCAAGTCTCGGCGAATTCGTACGCTTCGGCTTTGGGCGGGCGCCAATACCACAACCAAACTGGATGAGAGCGGCCATCATGAATCTAGTACCGAGCACAGCTGGGACCAACGTTTTGGAATCGGGAATAAATACAAAATGCTGTGCCGATACACTGCTTTAGGTGCTGCAGGAGCAAGTTTGAGCTTGAGCATACATGATTGTTGATCCTCACCATTCATTTAAGTTGCTTTTTAGAAATCCTCCGGAGGTGGCAATATCCCTTTAACCGCTCGGGTGAATAGAGAGAAAAAACGCTTCGGTCACCCAGCTGCCTCTGTCGCAGCTGTCCCTACCTACCCTCGCCTCCGCCTGTTCCGCCACCTTCGCCGCCGCCGCCACCACCGCTGCTGTAACCTCCCCCGCCTCCACCGCCGTCGCCCCACCTCCTCCTCTCCCACTGCCTTTGC
The DNA here is from genome assembly GCA_036785665.1 of Chirona hameri. Classification (NCBI taxonomy): domain Eukaryota; kingdom Metazoa; phylum Arthropoda; class Thecostraca; order Balanomorpha; family Balanidae; genus Chirona; species Chirona hameri. Next base: position 49,148 of record JAXIVJ010000890.1, read on the forward strand.
AGTATCCGCCACCGCCACCGTCACCGCAGGAACCCGCAGCCTTCCGGCTGGTCAGCGCGCTCAGCTGCAAATTCGTCCCAGCTGGTTAAATAAACCTCTGCCGCGGCTCAGCTGACGTCATCCCGCTGCTCCGATGCCGTCACGGGCCGGAGATATGGGACGCCAGCGCCGCCGGCAGTCACATGTTGTCCCGGCCGGGATGTATGGGACGGCGTGGCGCGGTAGCTGGCTGTGCCATACTGTGCAGATGGCAGATGGTATAGGACTGGGCTGGGTGGCCCTCGACTGGTAGCACCGGCGGGCGGCGCCAACTGCCGCTGGCTCGCGAGATGTGTGTATCTCGTTATTGCCGGGTGTGTTTCCTCCGCTCGGTTGTAATGAGCAGCCGGTGCTATTATTCATCAGGGCCAGCTAGCGGTCTGCTCGGCAGGCTCCGTCCCACTGACCTCCGAAACGGTAATCATTGTCGTGGTCTATTCCATCCGGAACAGGGCGCTAACGCTACAAGTGAACCGAAAATGTGAAGACTACTGCGGGGTTCTCCACGCCTAGCTGAAGTCATCTGGAAAAGGGATTTGCATTACTGTCAGCGCAAAACTCCCGTCCCTTCCCATAAGAAGAGCGGCGCCTGGTCACAGCTGGCGTCCCCCCCCCCCTCCCGTACCCGTCCCGTCCCCATCCCCGTCCCGGCCCCGTCCCGGCCCCATCCCGTCCCCGTCCCCGTCCCGTCCCGTCCCCTCCCCTCCCCTCCCTCCCGCCCGCACGTGGCGTCTACAGGCCCCCTGTACCATGTAATGGACAGCTGCAGGTGCCGGCGCCACCGCCGCCACCGACGCCACTGGCAGGGGTGTCTGGGATCAGGGGACGCTGCCGGGCGGCAGCGCAGCGTCTATCTTCTGTCCCTCCACTGCCCTCCGCCACCCCTCCACTGCCCTCCACTGCCCTCCGCTGTCCCTCCACTGCCCTCCACCACCCATCCACTGCCCTCCACTGCCCTCCGCTGTCCCTCCACTGCCCTCCGCCACCCATCCGCTGTCCCTCCACTGCCCTCCACTGCCCTCCACTGCCCTCCGCTGTCCCTCCGCTGTCCCTCCTCTGTCCCTCCACTGCCCTCCACTGCCCTCCGCTGTCCCTCCGCTGTCCCTCCGCTGTCCCTCCTCTGTCCCTCCACTGTCCCTCCACTGCCCTCCGCTGTCCCTCCACTGCCCTCCGCCACCCCTCCACTGCCCTCCGCTGTCCCTCCACTGCCCTCCGCCACCCCTCCACTGCCCTCCACTGTCCCTCCACTGCCCTCCACTGCCCTCCGCTGTCCCTCCACTGCCCTCCGCCACCCCTCCACTGCCCTCCACTGCCCTCCGCTGTCCCTCCACTGCCCTCCGCCACCCATCCACTGCCCTCCACTGCCCTCCGCTGTCCCTCCACTGCCCTCCGCCACCCATCCGCTGTCCCTCCACTGCCCTCCACTGCCCTCCACTGCCCTCCGCTGTCCCTCCGCTGTCCCTCCTCTGTCCCTCCACTGCCCTCCACTGCCCTCCGCTGTCCCTCCGCTGTCCCTCCGCTGTCCCTCCTCTGTCCCTCCACTGCCCTCCACTGCCCTCCACTGCCCTCCGCTGTCCCTCCACTGCCCTCCGCCACCCCTCCACTGCCCTCCGCTGTCCCTCCACTGCCCTCCGCCACCCCTCCACTGCCCTCCGCCACCCCTCCACTGCCCTCCACTGTCCCTCCACTGCCCTCCACTGCCCTCCGCTGTCCCTCCACTGCCCTCCGCCACCCCTCCACTGCCCTCCACTGTCCCTCCACTGCCCTCCGCTGTCCCTCCTCTGTCCCTCCACTGTCCCTCCACTGCCCTCCACTGCCCTCCACTGCCCTCCGCTGTCCCTCCACTGCCCTCCGCCACCCCTCCACTGCCCTCCACTGTCCCTCCACTGCCCTCCACTGCCCTCCGCTGTCCCTCCACTGCCCTCCGCCACCCCTCCACTGCCCTCCGCTGTCCCTCCACTGCCCTCCGCCACCCATCCACTGCCCTCCACTGCCCTCCGCTGTCCCTCCACTGCCCTCCGCCACCCCTCCACTGCCCTCCGCCACCCATCCGCTGTCCCTCCACTGCCCTCCACTGCCCTCCACTGCCCTCCGCTGTCCCTCCGCTGTCCCTCCGCTGTCCCTCCACTGTCCCTCCGCTGCCCCGCCGTGGCGCGTTCGGCGCACCTGCGGCGGATGCGGCGCGTCTGAGCGCGCTGGGTGCGCCGGGCTCGTCCCGCCGCGCTGGGCTCGTCTCCCCATCGACCGGCCTGACTGTGCGGCCGCCGCTGCCGCCGTGCCCAGACGTGCGTATCGTAGCCGCTCCGTCGGCAGCGTCGGAGACGACGGAGACACCGTCGGAGACGACGCGTGGGAGCCGAGACTGGTGGTCAAGCTCGGTATCGGTATCGGGCGGACGCCGAGGTCGGACTGCTGCGAGAGACGAGACGAGTGGTCAGGAGCGAAGGGCAGACTCTGTGAGACTGCCTTCTCTGTGAGGGCAGACTCTGTGACTGTGAGAGGGAAGGTGGAAGCGTGACTGAGGTTGGTCGTGGTGTTTTCGAAGGGATTCCGTGGCGGTGGTGGTGGAAGTGGTCCCAGTGGACGACTTGGCGTGCCCGAGTGACTGGTGTGCCAGAGAGACGAGGCGTGCCCGAGTGTGACTGGTGTGCCAGAGAGACGAGGCGTGCCCGAGTGTGACTGGTGTGCCAGAGAGACGAGGCGTGCCCGAGTGTGACTGGTGTGCCAGAGAGACGAGGCGTGCCCGAGTGTGACGGTGTGCAGCAGTAACTGCGGCGATAATAGCAGTGATGATATAGGCAGATATGCCGTCACGCAAATAGACATGGGAAATCCGTTCAAAAAGGCGTGGATGCTGACACGTGTTGAGGGATGCGGTGACGTCTCAAAAATCGACTTTTATGAAGAGAAACGCTGAAACGCCGGTGGCCATCTCACGACACTAGCACTGGCTTACCACGTGGCTATCACCTCGTGTTAGAAGCTGCGATTGCTGTGTGGTCTCGTCTCGAGCGGTTGTCTCGGCCCACTCAGTAGTCGTGGTGACGGGAAGTGAGCTCCGGTGCTCGTGGTCCGTGGTCCGTGGTCCGTGGTCCGTGGTCCGTCTGATCGTTGCCGCCTCGATCACTGGATCTCAGACGCTATGTTCGGTATCATCAGGAGGAAACTGTTCGCCACCAAGGTAGGATCTCAGACGCTATGTTCGCTATCATCAGGAGGAAACTGTTCGCCACCAAGGTAGGATCTCAGACGCTATGTTCGCTATCATCAGGAGGAAACTGTTCGCCACCAAGGTAGGATCTCAGACGCTATGTTCGCTATCATCAGGAGGAAACTGTTCGCCACCAAGGTAGGATCTCAGACGCTATGTTCGCTATCATCAGGAGGAAACTGTTCGCCACCAAGGTAGGATCTCAGACGCTATGTTCGCTATCATCAGGAGGAAACTGTTCGCCACCAAGGTAGGATCTCAGACGCTATGTTCGCTATCATCAGGAGGAAACTGTTCGCCACCAAGGTAGGATCTCAGACGCTATGTTCGCTATCATCAGGAGGAAACTGTTCGCCACCAAGGTAGGATCTCAGACGCTATGTTCGCTATCATCAGGAGGAAACTGTTCGCCACCAAGGTAGGATCTCAGACGCTATGTTCGCTATCATCAGGAGGAAACTGTTCGCCACCAAGGTAGGATCTCAGACGCTATGTTCGCTATCATCAGGAGGAAACTGTTCGCCACCAAGGTAGGATCTCAGACGCTATGTTCGCTATCATCAGGAGGAAACTGTTCGCCACCAAGGTAGGATCTCAGACGCTATGTTCGCTATCATCAGGAGGAAACTGTTCGCCACCAAGGTAGGTCCCGAACTTCGCCTCGAACCTTGCCCGGACTGCAAACTCATAGGACTGCTCTGATGACTCATATGACTGAAACTCATATGACTACTCTGATGACTCATATGACTGAAACTCATATGACTGCTCTGATGACTCATATGACTGAAACTCATATGACTGCTCTGATGACTCATACGACTGAAACTCATATGACTGCTCTGATGACTCATATGACTGAAACTCATATGACTGCTCTGATGACTCATATGACTGAAACTCATATGACTGCTCTGATGACTCATATGACTGAAACTCATATGACTGCTCTGATGACTCATATGACTGAAACCCATATGACTGCTCTGATGACTCATATGACTGAAACTCATATGACTGCTCTGATGACTCATATGACTGAAACTCATATGACTGCTCTGATGACTCATATGACTGAAACCCATATGACTGCTCTGATGACTCATATGACTGAAACTCATATGACTGCTCAGATGACTCATATGACTGAAACTCATATGACTGCTCTGATGACTCATATGACTGAAACTCATATGACTGCTCTGATGACTCATATGACTGAAACTCATATGACTGCTCTGATGACTCATATGACTGAAACTCATATGACTGCTCGTCTGTGGTAATCTGGTAATGAGATGAAACGCAGAAACATGAGGGGGAACTGAATACATCAGTTGCAGTGGGGGATGGGAGTTATAGCCTTGCGGTACCTTGTAATTACGTTTGTGAAGGGAATGAGGCGACATTGAACTGATGCAGAGCTGCAGAGCATGCCGTTTATCTCTCCGCCTTTACAAAACACTATAGTCACGACTCACGTCAGCCTGAAACATCGTATCGGTGGCGGCTGGCAGTGTCTGCCTGCCGGCAGTTCGGTTGGCTGACATCCAGCTTGGCAGCGTCACTGTGACACAGAGCCGCCCTCCGCTGATCGGAGGTGACATTGAGCTGATCGGCGGCTGTTAGCTGGTTACCGGCCCGGCCCATCCGGAAAGCCCCGCGGCCTCCGGCGCTGTCCCACTGCCAACTGTATAGTCCTCTGGCGCTGGCAGCTCTTTTCTCCCCCAGCTCAGTCCCCCGGCGCTGTCTCTACACTACCAGTCCTGGTGTCCCCCGATATTGTCTCACTGTCAGCTCCTGTGTCCCCCCCCCCCCCCCCGCTGCCAGCTTTGTCATCCCCAGCGCTGTCACTGCTGGCAGCTCTTTTGCCCCCGGCACAGCGTGGCGAGCAATCCCCCTGCACCCCGCTGCGCGCTGACGGCCTGACTCGGGACGGATTGCGGCAATCAGCCGTGGAATTGGCGAATCCATTTCCGTCTGCGGCAGTCGTGGCGCGCCGGAAACGTCTGCGTCTGCTGCGGCGGTCCCGGCGCGGGCGGTCGTCCCGCCGGCGATCAGTACACGACCACCGTGTTTTTCTCTGAGACGCCCTCGGCTGGTGATGTTGGGGGCGGGACAATGCCAGCGTCTTCGCCTGCCGTCGCCGCGCCGTCGCGGACGCCGCGGACGCCGCAGAGGCAGCGGTCGTCGCGGACGCCGTGGACGCTGGGAAGCCTGGGCGCCGCCCGCTCTTCAGCGCTATTTATGGGGTAAACAGAGGCCATGCTTCAGCGTATGGGGCCGTGCCCCGCCGCCATCGCCAGTCGCCACCGTCTTCGCCTTCGCCACCATTGCGTCGATGCCTGCGTTGCCGTCCCGTCGCCGCCGTTACCGTTGCGTCGTTGCCGACGAGGTGATAAGTGGTGCGTGCGTGCACGCTGATTGCTTTGAGCGGCCGCAGCACAAAGGCTGAGCACGCGCCCGGTTCCCACACCTACTGCGTGGCATTGTTGCCGCGGTGGTAAGGCGCGTTCGGCGACGCTGCGTTGATTAGGCTAATTACCGACATTGTGACGGAGCCCCAGGAGCTGCCGAGGCTCACGGCGGGCGCGCAGAGGGAATAGTTTGAAGGCGGGCGGCGGCAGGCGGTGGGGATAGCTGGAATATGGACGTCTACGTTATATGCGCATTATATACGCATTTGATCTACGTTATATGCGCATTTGATCATTTCGGATTATTTACTAGGAAACTTCGCCTGCAAACCTGAATGACTTTGAGGCTGATAACGCGTTTCGAGTAGTCGAGAAAAGTTTTCAATTAGCTCTAAACAATTAAGTCAATTATCACTTATTCAAGTTGTTATTCAAATCATGACCGATGTTATGCATGTTAGTATATCATTGCTTAAAATAAATCGTATAAACATGACTTTGTATATTTATGTTATCTAATCCACTGACTGGCCAAATGGTCGCACAGCTATAATAACCGGGATTGTGTGACCGTCGGCTGGTAAAATCATCTGGAATCTGCATGGTTAGCAGGCCGTGTCGTTGTGGTGGTTCCGTTGCGGTGCCGCCGTGCCATACTTCCAGCCGGCAGGCCTGGAAACGGGGCTGCCAGTGACACGCTGCCTGGACGCATTAGCCGAGTTAGCCACCCGACAGTGGCACGGAGCAGCCGCCGCCGCTGCTGCTACTGCTGCTACTGCTGCTACTGCTGCTGCTGCTGCTGCTGCTGCTGCTGCTGCTGCTGCTGCTGCTGCTGCTGCTGCTGCTGCTGCTGCTGCTGCTGCTGCTGCTGCTGCTGCTGCTGCTGCTGCTGCTGCTGCTGCTGCTGCTGCTGCTGCTGCTGCTGCTGCTGCTGCTGCTGCTGCTGCTGCTGCTGCTGCTGCTGCTGCTGCTGCTGCTGCTGCTGCTGCTGCTGCTGCTGCTGCTGCTGCTGCTGCTGCTGCTGCTGCTGCTGCTGCTGCTGCTGCTGCTGCTGCTGCTGCTGCTGCTGCTGCTGCTGCTGCTGCTGCTGCTGCTGCTGCTGCTGCTGCTGCTGCTGCTGCTGCTGCTGCTGCTGCTGCTGCTGCTGCTGCTGCTGCTGCTGCTGCTGCTGCTGCTGCTGCTGCTGCTGCTGCTGCTGCTGCTGCTGCTGCTGCTGCTGCTGCTGCTGCTGCTGCTGCTGCTGCTGCTGCTGCTGCTGCTGCTGCTGCTGCTGCTGCTGCTGCTGCTGCTGCTGCTGCTGCTGCTGCTGCTGCTGCTGCTGCTGCTGCTGCTGCTGCTGCTGCTGCTGCTGCTGCTGCTGCTGCTGCTGCTGCTGCTGCTGCTGCTGCTGCTGCTGCTGCTGCTGCTGCTGCTGCTGCTGCTGCTGCTGCTGCTGCTGCTGCTGCTGCTGCTGCTGCTGCTGCTGCTGCTGCTGCTGCTGCTGCTGCTGCTGCTGCTGCTGCTGCTGCTGCTGCTGCTGCTGCTGCTGCTGCTGCTGCTGCTGCTGCTGCTGCTGCTGCTGCTGCTGCTGCTGCTGCTGCTGCTGCTGCTGCTGCTGCTGCTGCTGCTGCTGCTGCTGCTGCTGCTGCTGCTGCTGCTGCTGCTGCTGCTGCTGCTGCTGCTGCTGCTGCTGCTGCTGCTGCTGCTGCTGCTGCTGCTGCTGCTGCTGCTGCTGCTGCTGCTGCTGCTGCTGCTGCTGCTGCTGCTGCTGCTGCTGCTGCTGCTGCTGCTGCTGCTGCTGCTGCTGCTGCTGCTGCTGCTGCTGCTGCTGCTGCTGCTGCTGCTGCTGCTGCTGCTGCTGCTGCTGCTGCTGCTGCTGCTGCTGCTGCTGCTGCTGCTGCTGCTGCTGCTGCTGCTGCTGCTGCTGCTGCTGCTGCTGCTGCTGCTGCTGCTGCTGCTGCTGCTGCTGCTGCTGCTGCTGCTGCTGCTGCTGCTGCTGCTGCTGCTGCTGCTGCTGCTGCTGCTGCTGCTGCTGCTGCTGCTGCTGCTGCTGCTGCTGCTGCTGCTGCTGCTGCTGCTGCTGCTGCTGCTGCTGCTGCTGCTGCTGCTGCTGCTGCTGCTGCTGCTGCTGCTGCTGCTGCTGCTGCTGCTGCTGCTGCTGCTGCTGCTGCTGCTGCTGCTGCTGCTGCTGCTGCTGCTGCTGCTGCTGCTGCTGCTGCTGCTGCTGCTGCTGCTGCTGCTGCTGCTGCTGCTGCTGCTGCTGCTGCTGCTGCTGCTGCTGCTGCTGCTGCTGCTGCTGCTGCTGCTGCTGCTGCTGCTGCTGCTGCTGCTGCTGCTGCTGCTGCTGCTGCTGCTGCTGCTGCTGCTGCTGCTGCTGCTGCTGCTGCTGCTGCTGCTGCTGCTGCTGCTGCTGCTGCTGCTGCTGCTGCTGCTGCTGCTGCTGCTGCTGCTGCTGCTGCTGCTGCTGCTGCTGCTGCTGCTGCTGCTGCTGCTGCTGCTGCTGCTGCTGCTGCTGCTGCTGCTGCTGCTGCTGCTGCTGCTGCTGCTGCTGCTGCTGCTGCTGCTGCTGCTGCTGCTGCTGCTGCTGCTGCTGCTGCTGCTGCTGCTGCTGCTGCTGCTGCTGCTGCTGCTGCTGCTGCTGCTGCTGCTGCTGCTGCTGCTGCTGCTGCTGCTGCTGCTGCTGCTGCTGCTGCTGCTGCTGCTGCTGCTGCTGCTGCTGCTGCTGCTGCTGCTGCTGCTGCTGCTGCTGCTGCTGTCGCGGGCGGCTGGGACCGGTGCAGCCGGTGTCTGCCAGCCCTTCCACCCGCTCCCGCTCCCGCTCCCGCTCCCGCTCCCGCTCCCGCTCCCGCTCCCGCCCCCGCTCCCGCCGCCGACCACCGACGCTGGGAGTAAACATCCATCCCGCAGCTCTGGTCGGAGCTCCGGCCGCCGTCCCGGGCTCAGCCAGCTTCCCGGTCGGTCGCGCCGCCACATAATTTATGGACCGGGCTCGCCAGCGAGATTGAGACCCTTCTCTGCCTCCCGGCGCCGCTCGGCGGTGTCGACGCTGAGCAGTCAGCCGAATCGTCGGCAACGGCGAGCCTGCTCGCGTTATGGCTCTGTTTTGCATACGGGCCGGGCGCGGCTGCGGGCTCGGACGCTCTGGCTTCGGTGGTCGGCAGCCGTCTGCCGGGCGTCGACGCGTTTTTCCGACGTGACGGCCCGTCGTCGCCCGTCGTCGCTCGGTGGCGGCGGCTCGTCGGCTGATTTAAATACCACGCCCAGCTCCGATGGCGGGTTATCTCGTCCCTAGAGACGCCTCGGAGCTCGGCAGCTGAATGCTTTAGGGTGGCGGTATCAGAAAACAATCGTTCTTTTATATCACGGGTAGGCCGCTCCGCCCAGTTGGCGTTCACGTAGGAGAAGCTCGCTGCGGCACAAGGCAGCAGGCTTTGGGTGCCGGGCGCCGGACGCAGGGCCCACAAGGGTGCAGTGTAATGAGGGAGGTGCGGGGGATGGTGTGTGAGGGCTCGCATCACTCTGTCGGGCGGCGTGCCGCAGTACATCCATCATCAGCAGTGTGTTACCGTTGCCAGGGCGGAGAGCCAGACCGCTCTCCGCCGTCGCCGCTGCCATTTCACACGCCGAGGAGCACGATGTGCGTGCTGGACCCGCACAAAGTGGCGAGACAGAGTGCTCTGAGCTTCGCCGCCCTCCCCTCCCTCTCCCTCCCTCCCCTCTCCGCTCCCTCCGCTCCCTTCGTTCCTCCTCAGCTGCAATATCGGGTGTCGCGCCGTTTTTGCGCGAGCGGCGGTTGTGGCGCGACGTGCGCCGCTGCTCGCCGTGGCTAATTGGTCGCTTTTCGCCGGGCCGGGGGCGGGGCGGCTCTCAGCCTGAGAGGCTCCGAGGACTGAAGGGTTCCGTACCGAGGGCCGTACGGCGGCCGTGCCTAGGACCGTGTATGGGACCACGCCGAGGGCGCTAGACGGCTAGAGGGTCTGGCCGAGGACTCCACAAGAGCGGGGAGTCACCCCACTAATGGCCTGGGGCGTGCAGGACGGTGGTCGGAGCTTTGCGCGAAGATGACCGGCGCAGAGCGAGCGTGACGTGGGATGTGAAGACTGAGGGCTACTCTTCCGGATGGCGATGGGCGGCAGGGCGGCAGGGCGGCAGGGCGGCAGGGCGGCAGGGCGGCAGGGCGGCAGGGCGGCAGGGCGGCAGGGCGGCAGGGCGGCAGGGCGGCAGGGCGGCAGGGCGGCGGCGACGGCGACGGCGGCGGGGCGGCGGGGCGGCAGGGCGGAAGGGCGGCAGGGCGGCGGGGCGACGGCGGCGGCGGTGCATTGCTCTCTGGGGCTCAACGACTGATGTCCTGTTGACAGCCGCCGGCGCCACCGCTGCCGTCCGACAGGAAATCGATGTCGCTGCAGCGCGGCCGATAAGATTGTGACGGCATGACATGATTGTGACGTCATGACATGATTGTTACGTCATGACATGATTGTGACGTCATGACATGATTGTGACGTCATGACATGATTGTGACGTTATGACATGATTGTGACGTCATGACATGATTGTGACGTCATGACATTATTGTGACGTCCAACGGCAGCGTTTGTCTGTTCGCAGCTTCAGCGGAAAATTCTGCAGATTTCTCCAGACAACTGCCAGACGTAGATATTTAATTCACAATCTGAAGATTTGATATACCTACCACTGCCAATATAGTGGGAGTGTCGCGTGCTGAACGATTTATTAAACGCCCAACTCGCAGGCGACAAGTTTCGCAAACTTCCGCGTTCGGCTCTGAGTTTTGCAATGGCTGCGGGCGTTTCTCGAAGCGCGCCACTTACGAGCGAGATGAAAATGTGCGGTGGGCGGAAGTTGGCGCTCTCAGTGGAGCAGGTAATGCAATATTCCCGCGAGAAATGGCTTTCATCGAGCGTGGAGTGCGGCCATTTGGACCGGTTACCCTGGGGAAAGTCGCCACGTGCTGGCCAATCTCCTCCCATTTCGGTGCCAACGTGTTCGCCCTTTGTCGGCGTCTGGGGCGTAATGTAGTAATGTCTGGGGCGTAATGTAGTAATGTCGCACTGGTGCCGACTCTGAGGCACTGATGGTCGGTCGTGGTCGCAGCGACGGCCGCTCTCGCAGCCGCGGCTGTGTCCAGCTCGCCTAATGCCGGTAACGACGCTCTGTCTTGTGGACAGTGCAGGGACTGCCTCAGCCTCGCCGGCAGCTGGAAGGCGATCCTTCTCTGTCGGCTGCTGATGACCCGCGTTAGCCTGAGGCGACGACGGTGACCCAGCGACGGTGCGTAATGGACCAGGGAGGGCGACGACGCCCCCCCCCCCCCCCCACCCACCCCGCCCTCGCCCGGAACTGGCGGCGGCGGAGCCCGCTCATTGGCATAATGGGTCAGCTGAGGGTGGGTTGGACGCTGCCGACGCGGCGGGCAGCGGCTGCGGCGGAGCGGCGGGGCGGCGGGGCGGCGGGGCGGCGGGGCGGCGGGGCGGCGGGGGGAGGGGGGGGGGGGGGGGGTACGATGGCGACGGCTGCGACGCTGTGACATGGCGCTGAGTAACGGTGTCCACTGCGGTAACGCCGCGCGGTATAGTCGTTCGTGGAACGTGGACCGTCACCGCGCCGTCCAGAGATAAGGATACATGTAGCCGGCATGCCGATAGCGTCCATGTGGAGCGTGCTGATGGCGTCCATGTCGTGGAGCGTGCAGATAGCGTCCAATCGTCCATGTCGTGGAGCGTGACGATGAGGAGGGGACGTGCGATAGTACTGCAGGGCGACATACGCCGGTCCCAAGGGTCGGGTTGCGTGCGGTGGCCACGTCAGCGGTGAGTAGGACCGCCCCCGCCCCCGCCCCCGCCCCCGCCCCCGCCCCCGGTCGGTGAGTAACGCGTCACAAACAGCCGTGGGGAGTCGCCGCCCACGCGGCCAGGTCAGCGGCGCCTCGCAGGGACGGGGACATCAGTCAGCAAGTTGTGTACTACCCGCTGGATCGGCGGTGTACACTCTCATCGCCCTTCACTTCGATGGCATAGGCATTGCAGGAGGGCGTGTGCCATTGCAGGATGGCGTGTGCCATTGCAGGAGGGCGTGTGCCGCCATTGCAGGATGGCTGGGCCCGGGTCGTCAGGCTTGGCTTTGGCTCAAGATTTTCTATAGTCAGGACGGAAAATTACATTTTCTTCGTGAACACTCTAGTTGCATTTATTCGTTTATTAAATCCCACGACTATTTTCTTGTCTTTTCGGAACCTTTCAGACGTGCAATTTTCGTATGTTCTTTGCCCAAGAAAATCTTAAACGGATTTTCTTTACGTCTTTTAGGTTGCTGGTCTTGCATGCAGGTGGTATGATTTTTGTTTCTGAGTAATATATCGTCTTCATTTAGCGCCACCGTCTCCGTGGCAGCTGATCAAGGGAGCGCTGGTATCAGGCGGGTCAGGCCGGATCATGGCGGCTGCGCGTTCCACCGGGATTACTGCAGCTAATTTATTCGGATCCCGAACGGAGCCGCGGAGCGCTCGTCCGAATTAAGCACGTAATGTGGACTGGACTCATTTGCTCTGTCGGTCGGTTATAAATTCAGCAGCGGCAGCGGCGAAGGCGTTTTCCATTTCCTTCATCTCGGATTTCTGCCCCGCCTGGTCCGGCCCATCTCCCCGTCTTCAATCGCCTCGGGAACGCCCTAGGGTGATCTGGAAGCGACACAGGGCAATCGAGTGTGCCTGGAGAGTGACTCAGGACGACCTGGGGCAACCCGGGGCGCCTCGGCATTGGCTGGGAGCGTCTCGATAGCAGGCCGAGAGCCACCTCCCGGGAGCGAGAGCCACCGGGTTCGCGATCTCCCGTCCGCACCGCTTCCAGGCACCACACGACTGCGGTCACTGCCCGCGGCCCTGCGACAGGTATCCGTCGTCGGTGCCCACTCCCCCGTGCCCCGCCGCCGCCGCTGCCGCTGCCGCCGTCGCTGCCATCGTCACCACCCCGATGACGGACGCCACTGATGAGTCACCGCTCACGGCGATCGATTCCCGCGAGATCCTCCGGCGGAGGGGAGTTTTTCTTTATTGGGGGAGCGCGCCTGCTGCCGGGGGCTGGCCGGGGGGCGAGTCAGCCGACTCCCGCAGTGTGGAGGCAGTACCGCGACCAGTGCCAGCGGCCAGGCAGAACAGGGCGGTGTGCGGCCGGGTATGGCTGGCTGTGTGGCTGGTGGAGGATCAACGAAGGCCTGCGAAGACCTTGCGAGGACCGAGGAAAACCGTGCGAAGGACCATGATAGCGTTTTTGGACGCATCTGCTTGAAACCGTGACCTAGCGATTAGCGAGGAGCGGGTTAGCGACAAGTGGAGCACCTCAGCACCTCAGTGCCGGCGCCCGCAGCAGCGGCGGCGAACCATCAGGTTAGATAGATGTCGTACAGATGGGAGTGGCCGTGTCGCGCCGCCTGGCAGCTGGTCGCCGCCGATTCGAGCTAACGAGTAACGAAACGAGTTCTCCTGGCGGCAGCGATAGCAGCCAGGAACGTGACCGAGCCATTCTGACACGGCCGATCGAGTGGGGTCCCGTGGGTCGAGTGGGATGGCTGGACGGCTGGACGGCTGGACGGCTGGACGGCTGGGTGGCTGGGTGGCTGGGTGGCTGGGTGGCTGGACGGCTGGACGGCTGGACGGCTGGACGGCTGGACGGCTGGACAGCTGGGTGGCTGGGTGGCTGGACGGCTGGACGGCTGGACGGCTGGACGGCTGGACGGCTGGACGGCTGGACGGCTGGCTGGGTGGCTGGACGGCTGGACGGCTGAACGGCTGTACCTTGACGCCCAGGACGAGCGATCGGCTGCGGGCGGGCTGATTGCTCACCGCTTTATTACGGGGTCGCTGCGCTCTGGAGCGCGCTCGCTGATGGATTCGTCCGTACACCGGATATGACGGCGAGATGCCATTTCAGAGCGAGTCGGGCACCGGGTCAGGAGTGGAAACGGATATTGCCCTCCGGTTTGATGCCTGGAACCATGAAGCTGGAAATGTGACTGGAAGTCGGCGAACTGGCTCGTTTAACTTTCTGACCGTCTTACCGTCTCGTCTGTCTGCCAATCTGACCATCTGGCCGCCTGACCGTCTTACCTTGTGACCGTCTAATCAGTATACCCTCCTCTCGTGTCCCGTCTGTGATCTGGGCCAATCGGGGTGTTCGGTCGACATTTGGCCGAGTGGCACGGTCATCAGTACCGGTGACCCTAATGCGGCGTCATTCGACCTTCTACCATCGCCTCCCGGCGGGGTGCCAGTCCTCGATTGGAGAATGGGCAGCCACATATCGGTTCCCATCCCTCCTGGCAGCGAGCTGGGGCAGCCAAAGTCGGCTCCCTGCCCTCTCAGCGGCGAACTGGGGCAGCCAAAGTCGGCTCCCTGTCCTCTCAGCGGCGAGCTGGGGCAGCCAAAGGCGGCTCCCTGCCCTCTCAACGGCGAGCTGGGGCAGCCAAAGTCGGCTCCCTGCCCTCTCAGCGGCGAGCTGGGGCAGCCAAAGTCGGCTCCCTGCCCTCTCAGCGGCGAGCTGGGGCAGCCAAAGCCGGCTCCCTGCCCTCTTAGCGGCGAGCTGGGGAAGCCAAAGTCGGCTCCCTGCCCTCTCAGCGGCGAGCTGGGGCAGCCAAAGCCGGCTCCCTGCCCTCTCAGCGGCGAGCTGGGGCAGCCAAAGTCGGCTCCCTGCCCTCTCAGCAGCGAGCTGGGGCAGCCAAAGCCGGCTCCCTGCCCTCTCAGCGGCGAGCTGGGGGCAGCCAAAGTCGGCTCCCTGCCTTCTTAGCGGTTAGCTGGGACAAACTCCTCTATCCCAGGCCCACCCGGGAATGGACCCGCCTCGAGCTCGACTCGAGTCACGCAGCCGCCGAGGAATATCGGTCAGAGACAGCGGACCGGTCCTGGTCGCGTCCCGCAGCCGTAAATCGAGCAGCGGTCCGAGCCGCTCGTATGTTACACTGGGATCCATTCGGCTGTCGACAGCAAAACCCCCACTTTGGCCCACTCCGCCCCACTCTGAGCTAATTACCTCGGCCAGAGGGAGTTTATAAGGCTGTCTGCAGCGCCAGCGCGGCGGCGGCGGCGGCGGCGGCGGCTGGGCGGTGGCGGCGGCGGCTGGGCGGTGTTGCCAGCCGGTGACCGCCGCGGGCTGCAGAACTGAGGGCTGGCCTACAGCTGGACTGAGGGATGCGGTGCTGAGCTGTGTGGACTGGGCTGAGGGCTGGGCTGCTGGCTGAGCTGGGGAGCTGGTCTGGTCTACTGTGTGGACTGGGCTGAGGGCTGCTGGCTGCTGGCTGAGCTGGGGAGTTGGTCTGGTCTACTGTGTGGGCTGAGGGCTGGGCTGCTGGCTGAGCTGGGGAGCTGGTCTGGTCTACTGAGTTGGTCTGGTCTACTGTGTGGACTGGGCTGAGGGCTGGGCTGCTGGCTGAGCTGGGGAGCTGGTCTGGTCTACTGAGTTGGTCTGGTCTACTGTGTGGACTGGGCTGAGGGCTGGGCTGCTGGCTGAGCTGGGGAGCTGGTCTGGTCTACTGAGTTGGTCTGGTCTACTGTGTGGACTGGGCTGAGGGCTGGGCTGCTGGCTGAGCTGGGGAGCTGGTCTACGGGCGGAGAGCTGCAGAGCTGAGCTGCGGACTGGGCTGCCGAGCTGGACTGCAGGTTAGGCTGCCGAGCTGGACTGCAGGTTAGGCTGCCGAGCTGGGCTGCATGTTAGGCTGCCGAGCTGGGCTGCAGGTTAGGCTGCCGAGCTGGGCTGCAGGTTAGGCTGCCGAGCTGGACTGCAGGTTAGGCTGCCGAGCTGGGCTGCATGTTAGGCTGCCGAGCTGGGCTGCAGGTTAGGCTGCGGACCGGAGCTGCGGAGCTGCAGCGTCACGGTTCTGCAAACCGCCTGCTCCGACGCCGCCGCCGCCGCCGCCGCCGCCGCCGAATGCCACTTCCGTAAACAACTGCGGCCGGTGCAGCGCATCGGACGTCTGTGTTCTGCCGGATCGCTCTGCGCTCCCTGCGGCGAGCCACACCCGGCGGCAGCGGGAGCGGCAGAGGCGGAGGGCCAAAATAGCCCACCTCCCCCCAGGGCGTCACAGACGCCTCCCGGCCTCCTCCGGTCTGCTGGGGTAGAGGAGCCGACCGCGCCGGGCCGGTCTCCTCTTCAGATGCTACGTAAATGAAAAAGCTGATACA
This sequence comes from Chirona hameri, assembly GCA_036785665.1. Lineage (NCBI taxonomy): Eukaryota > Metazoa > Arthropoda > Thecostraca > Balanomorpha > Balanidae > Chirona > Chirona hameri. The sequence goes on from JAXIVJ010000890.1 coordinate 64,983, forward strand.
AAATTTCATATTAGCCGTTTTCACGAAGGATTATTGCGCTGAAAAGATTCTAAAAAGTTCCTGAAAAGTTTGGAAAAGTTTTGGTATAAAAGTCTTAGTATAGAAGTCTTAAGTATAAAAGTCTTATACAAGTCTTAAAACGAGCCATTTAAGACTTTTATAAGATTTTTATACTTAAGACTTATACCAAGACTTTTATACCAAAAGTTGTTAAAACTTTTCAGAAACTTTTCAGAAACTTTTCAGAAACTTTTCAGAACTTTTCAGCGCAATAATCCTTCGTGAAAATGGCTAGTTAACTTGTTTCTTACTACCTTTGAGGAAAGTTCCTACTCCGGGTATTATTTTATCTAATTTCGTTAAAAAAATGTGTTCACGCCACGAAAAAGTTATTAAATTAGTGTTGTTCTTTTTTAGCTACGGAACCACGTTACGTGGTATTTTTTACATACATGTTTGAGCTCTGATGACAGAAGCTTAGGATTTCTTAAACCATGTTTCCTTTTCCTCCTCCCTGCCGCTCCCAGGCAGCGCCGTTTTCTCAGCACGGCTCGTCTGCCGTACTGGGCCGGCCGGATATTGTCGCGTGTCGGGCTGTCGTGACCTCTCCTGTCACCGTGCCGCCGCCGCCGCCGTCCTCCCATGTCGTCCCCACCGTCGTCTCCTCATCTTCCGTCATCGTCGTCGGCTCACGTAACAGAGTTTGATGACCCCTCGCCGTCGTCGGGGACGGCGGTGGCGGCGGCCCCGACGTTAGCGATGATAATGCCATGGTGCGTGCTGTGCCGGTGCTGTGCCGGTGCTGTGCCGGTGCTGTGCCGGTGCTGTGCCGTGCTGTGCCGGTGCTGTGCCGTGCTGTGCCGTGCTGTGCTGTGCCGTGCCGTGCCGTGCCGTGCCGTGCCGTGCTGCGCCGTGCTGCGCCGTGCTGCGCCGTGCTGTGCCGGTGCTGTGCCGTGCTGTGCCGGTGCTGTGCCGTGCTGCGCTCCGCTGATGTAACCTGCCGACGACGCTGGGCGCTGGCAGCGGGCCACCCCGCCGCGGGAGGCCGGCCGACCTGGCGCCGCCGGCCGAAATAGGACGCACGCGCTCCCCGCACGTGCGAGCACCAGCTGGACCCGTGTGGCTGCCGAGGTGATGGCAGGCTCAGGAGCTACCGCGAGCTGTCAGGGAGACGGGTTAGAGTGGATTGTGTGCCGATGTGCGTTTCCTGGCCGCTACCGCGGCTGGTGCGACCGACGCGGCCAGCGTGGCTGGCGAGGCTGAGCTTTTGGCAGAGCAGCTGGCTGAGACTCCTCTGAGTCAGTGGCCGCCTGGTTTTGGCAGCTGGGCGCCCGCCGCCGTACGCGACGCGGAATTTCCGGCGGGGGATTCCGCTGGCAGCCTTCTCCGCCGGAAGTCGTGCTGTTCACAGCCGGCCGACGACCGCTAACGCTCGCAGAAAGCGCGCCGGCCCATTGGTCAGATGGTGAGGCGAGCTGCTGGCAGGGCTGCTCCGTGCTTTTGATTATTGCCTCCCTCCCGCCGAGCGCCCTCGCCCCTCAGCCGCCTCTGCGGGGGAGGGAGTTGATGGACGGGGTGTGGCAGGCAGATGGGGGGGGGGGGGGTAATCGCTTAGAAACAGCTGAGTTGGCTGGCGAGTGACAGATCAAGGAAAGCCGATTCTATCGGGCAGGACGGCAAGACAGCAAAGTGCAGTGTTGGTGTGTGTGTGTGTCGATACAGCAAACAACGCGATTTGATTCGCTGCACGGTTGACGTTTACAGTAAACAACGGAGTGTCTTCGCTGTTGTTTACGTATATTCTGCGGATGTCCAACGGACTGCGTACAGCTGACTCTTTGTGCCGAGCTGTCTGCCGGACATACCGCGCCGCGCCGCGCAGCGCTGCGCCGCGCCGCGCCGCGCCGCGCAGCGCTGCGCTGGGTGTGACCTCTGTTGGTACGCTGTGCTGGCCGTTGCCGGGTAACAGGAAGTGGCCGGTTTAGAGAGCTGTAAACAGCCCTGTACTGCCGCCGCCGCTGCCGCCGCCGCTGCGGACCGACGCCATGGTCGCCCTGTTTGGATAGGCGTCGCCGTGGTCCAGAGTGCACCGCGGCGGCGGCCCGGCAGCCGACCGGCGGCAGACGCTGTGTTTGAAGAGGACCGAGCCTCCTCCAGCGGACTCCCAGCGCCACTCAGGGCCGTATAGTAGCGCCACCCAGCGGCGGCCAGCGCCACCCAGCGTCGGTCAGCGCCACCCAGCGGCGGTCAGCGACACCCAACGGCGGTCAGAGGTGGTCAGCGACACCCAGCGGCGGTCAGAGGTGGTCAGCGCCACCCAGCGGCGGTCAGAGGTGGTCAGTTGAGGCCGGCCCACAGGACCGCGCGGCGGCCGGCCACTGGTACCTTGCAGACGAGAGGTGCAGACGCCGTGAAGACAGCGTGCTAACTTGTGTGCGCTGCAGTAGCGACTGACGTCTCAGCGGCGGTGACGCTGGGGGTGGCCGCAGCGGTGATACTGACGGTGACGCTTCGGTGACACTGCTGTGACGCCGGCGGTGACGGGCGGCGGTGACGCCGGGGGTGACAACGGCAGGTGTCACGGCGTGATCTGAGGTGGGTGCTCGGCGCCTCGTAACACCGCAGGGGCGCTATTGTAGCCCGGTGTGGTGGGGCGGGCATGCTATAGCGCTGCTGTAGGTCCCTCTCTCTGGGGTGCTGCATCTGCAGCATAGCAGCGGTGCCGTTGGTAGCCGCGGCGGCGTGACGGGGTGGCGGTTTGTGACGACGTGCGCGTGCAGCAGTCTGAGTCGTGCGTTGACCGGTGGCTGCCTCCCGCCTCCCCGTTGCGTTCTCCGTGCGTGAGCAGTGGACCGGCCACTCATCCCCTCTGCAAACCGCACGTGCGCCGGTTCAGCGCTCGGCTGCGGCGCGCGGCGCGTGTGGTGCGCCGCGACTGTCGCGACTGCCGGTCAGGAGCGGCCGAGCGGCACTGCGGAGTGAGGGTTCCCCAGGGAATGGTGGTCATGTTCGCACGGAACGGTTTGTCGAACCCGACTGAAACACAGCCGGTTCTGTCGCGGGTGACAGGCGATGGAAGAACTCATCGGAGTTTTGTGGAAATTCAGTCGGTTCTCGCACGTCACCATTGCGAGTGGTCGGACGGTAGCGCTACGGACAGGATGTGCGGTAGTCAGTGGCGTTCCGAGTATCAGGTCATGCAGGTCATCCGTTGGACCCGAGGCTGACGTGCCTCGGGTCCTTTAAACCCGAGGCGCCCATGCAAAGCTGGCGCCCCTCCTATCAGTGATGGCGCCGCGCTGGCCAATGACGGCGCCACGGCGCTACTCCGTGGTAGTTAATTTTGCAGGCGCCCCCCCCCCTCTGCAAAATTTTCGTAAATATTGGTGGCGCCCCTGTCGATCGGGTGGCGCCCCTCAAGGCGCCACCCGAAATGACCTGGTCCTTTGTGAATTTCTGCGTACGCCCCTGGCGGTAGTGTTCGCGGCTATAACTCTCGTCTCCTGGGAACCTCTGTCGCACAGACCGGCAACCACGTTAGAGTCGGACGTAACGATAGCACATGTCGCTTCCCCAGCCAGCCCGGTCAGGCTAGCTCGTTGGCCGTTCTGTCTCGCCGGGAATCGAACACCGGCTGCTGGATGGAAAGCCTGGCCCTCAGGGCTTATGCTGGGGCTTATGCTGGGCTGGTCCGGGCTACACCAGAGTGATCACTGGTCACTGGCCGACGCCAGAGCCTGGCCTGGGCTGGTCCGGGCTACACCAGAGTGATCACTGGCCGACTCCAGAGCGGCGTATAACGGAGTCGAGCGGCGGCGCTCGGGCGCTGTATATTTGTGTTGCTGGCCGCTGTACAACGTGTCTGAAGACGGGACGCTAGCGAGGGGTGCTCCGGACGCCGCCCCGGCCACATCTTCCGAACACGTCCTTCACGGCATCCACCCACTCTGCTCCACCCCCCCCCCCCCCCACCTCCGGTCAGCACCCCCCTCCCGCCCCCGGTCAGCACCCCCTCCCGCCCCCGGTCAGCACCCCGCCCCCGGTCAGGACCCCCCCCCCCCCCCGCCCCCGGTCAGCCCCCCCCCCGCCCCCGGTCAGCCCCCTCCCCGCCCCCGGTCAGCAACACCCCCTCCGGCCCCGGTCAGCAACACCCCCCCCCCTCCCCGCCCCCGGTCAGCCCCCTCCCCCCCGTCCCCGGTCGCCCCCCCCCCCGGTCAGCCCCCCCCCCTCCCCGCCCCCGGTCAGCAACACCCTCCCCCCCGCCCCCGGTCAGCACCACCCCCCCCCCCGGTCAGCACCCCCCCCCCCCCCCTGATGCATGTCGGGGGATGGCGGAGAAGCTTACCTGGGCGTGTTTACCGACCATCCCCCTAAAAACTGCAATCAACGTGACCAATGGATCTTTTTGCCGGCCAACTTCACCACAGCAGTGCATTGTAATCGCTTTCCGTTTGTCTCGGAAGTCGAGATACAGTTGTTGTTGTGCCGCACTGAACACGAAAAAGCCAGAGTAAATCGCACGAATGACGCACGAGCTCCTCTGCTGTTAAACTGTCCCGTCTGCCTTCCTGTCCCGTCTGCCTTCCTGTCCCGTCTGCCTTTCTGTCTCGTCTGCCTTCATGTTCTTTGACTGGGGAACTGCTTCGTGAATGGCGATACCATATTGAAGGGATTTTCGTACCTTTCGTCGGGAAATTGTAGTTTCTTTGCTGTTGTGATCTAGAACTGTGGTCATCAAATCCCGCCGATCACCACTCGGTCGGTCGGTCGGTCGGTCGGTCGGTCGGTCGGTCGGTCGGTCGGTCGGTCGGTCGGTCGGTCGGTCGGTCGGTCGGTCGGTCGGTCGGTCGGTCGGTCGGTCGGTCGGTCGGTCGGTCGGTCGGTCGGTCGGTCGGTCGGTCGGTCGGTCGGTCGGTCGGTCGGTCGGTCGGTCGGTCGGTCGGTCGGTCGGTCGGTCGGTCGGTCGGTCGGTCGGTCGGTCGGTCGGTCGGTCGGTCGGTCGGTCGGTCGGTCGGTCGGTCGGTCGGTCGGTCGGTCGGTCGGTCGGTCGGTCGGTCGGTCGGTCGGTCGGTCGGTCGGTCGGTCGGTCGGTCGGTCGGTCGGTCGGTCGGTCGGTCTCGGTCGGTCGGTCGGTCGGTCGGTCGGTCGGTCGGTCGGTCGGTCGGTCGGTCGGTCGGTCGGTCGGTCGGTCGGTCGGTCGGTCGGTCGGTCGGTCGGTCGGTCGGTCGGTCGGTCGGTCGGTCGGTCGGTCGGTCGGTCGGTCGGTCGGTCGGTCGGTCGGTCGGTCGGTCGGTCGGTCGGTCGGTCGGTCGGTCGGTCGGTCGGTCGGTCGGTCGGTCGGTCGGTCGGTCGGTCGGTCGGTCGGTCGGTCGGTCGGTCGGTCGGTCGGTCGGTCGGTCGGTCGGTCGGTCGGTCGGTCGGTCGGTCGGTCGGTCGGTCGGTCGGTCGGTCGGTCGGTCGGTCGGTCGGTCGGTCGGTCGGTCGGTCGGTCGGTCGGTCGGTCGGTCGGTCGGTCGGTCGGTCGGTCGGTCGGTCGGTCGGTCGGTCGGTCGGTCGGTCGGTCGGTCGGTCGGTCGGTCGGTCGGTCGGTCGGTCGGTCGGTCGGTCGGTCGGTCGGTCGGTCGGTCGGTCGGTCGGTCGGTCGGTCGGTCGTCGGTCGGTCGGTCGGTCGGTCGGTCGGTCGGTCGGTCGGTCGGTCGGTCGGTCGGTCGGTCGGTCGGTCGGTCGGTCGGTCGGTCGGTCGGTCGGTCGGTCGGTCGGTCGGTCGGTCGGTCGGTCGGTCGGTCGGTCGGTCGGTCGGTCGGTCGGTCGGTCGGTCGGTCGGTCGGTCGGTCGGTCGGTCGGTCGGTCGGTCGGTCGGTCGGTCGGTCGGTCGGTCGGTCGGTCGGTCGGTCGGTCGGTCGGTCGGTCGGTCGGTCGGTCGGTCGGTCGGTCGGTCGGTCGGTCGGTCGGTCGGTCGGTCGGTCGGTCGGTCGGTCCGGTCGGTCGGTCGGTCGGTCGGTCGGTCGGTCGGTCGGTCGGTCGGTCGGTCGGTCGGTCGGTCGGTCGGTCGGTCGGTCGGTCGGTCGGTCGGTCGGTCGGTCGGTCGGTCGGTCGGTCGGTCGGTCGGTCGGTCGGTCGGTCGGTCGGTCGGTCGGTCGGTCGGTCGGTCGGTCGGTCGGTCGGTCGGTCGGTCGGTCGGTCGGTCGGTCGGTCGGTCGGTCGGTCGGTCGGTCGGTCGGTCGGTCGGTCGGTCGGTCAGCTCTCATCTGGCCAGTCGAATCACGGACGTCTGTGTGCGCTGGAGGATCAGATGGGGCTGCGGCGGCCACACCGAGGAGCCTTCCACTGGCCATGACGCCTCTCCTGCCGTCGCCCCTGGCCATACCCCGCAGGCCTGCTCAGCCCTAGCCTGTACCATAAGATAGGGCTAGCGGTGGCGATAACGTTTTAGGGGAGCTGAAATATATTGATCGCCGATCGCGTATCGTTTCTGTTAATTGTCGTGTAAGCCTTGTTACGCACTCCAAGCTTCTGTGAATGGATCGAAACATTTTGCAATCAAGTTGTGTTCCATCATTACCGTTTTATCACCAAAATAATTATGAAGTTCTATTTTAATGCTGCTGTCCGAAAGCTACTCACTTGCTGATCGGTGTGCTGACCTGTGTGACCTGTGTGACCTGTGTGACCTGTGTGGTGACATGTGTGACCTGTGTGACCGGTGTGGTGACCTGTATACCGACCTGACCTTGTGTCTGTGTTGTGTGTTGCAGGGCCTGGACTCTGCCACTGCCTCCTCGGCCTGCTCCGGCAGCAGTGGACGTCCTGAGTCGACAAGTTCCGCCGAACAGTACAGCCATGCACCACGCACCGACTCCTACCGGCTGTCCATGGCCGTCCTCGAAGGTACGGTCAGCGAGAGAGTGGGAACGAGACAGAAGATGGAGAGAGACGAGGAGGAGGGAGAGGGGAGGGGAGGAGGCGTGGGGAGGGAGAGGGGAGGGGAATGAGAGGGGAGGATGCAGCAGGAAAGGAGTTGGGAGGAATACAGATAGAGGCAGGAGACGGCGGAGAACACGGAATGGATGGTGGATTAGATGAACATTGGAAGTCAAACTAAAGTTAATTCATATGGATCGAGAGCATGAAAAGAATCTGAATCACATTACCACATCGGACAAAGCTGCGTCGTGTGATGAGCCGTGGAGCGGCATTGAGCGGGGTCGGCAGGCCGCCGGCCATCGCCGTACAGCTGCCATCCATAATGCATACGAGCGGCTTCCGGCCTGGTGGGGAGGCGGGTCTCTCTATGCCGGCCCGATAGCCACAGCGTTATCGCACGCATCACCTCACCCGAGCGCGGTAATTTGGTGGTGCATCACCTCACCCGAGGGCCGAGCATGCAGTAATTTGTTGGTGCGTCGGTCCGCCCCATATGCCGGGATATGGATGGGGCGACCCTCCTCATTAGCGGAGCGCTGTTTGTCATCGCTGGGTTGTGAACATGGGGTGTTAAGCACTGGTGTTAAACACTGGTGTTAAGCACGGGCGGAGTGACAGTGGGGTGTCGTGGTAGGGAGTCGTGACCGAGTGGTTTGTTGTGATGTTGGTGTTGTCAGGGGATCGTCGTTACCAACCGGGCACATAGCATGAGTATTGACTAGTGAGCTCAAGATGATGCCGCTGGGAATGTTTCTATCAGCAACATAACGTTTGTCGAAATATCGGAGTCAAGTGGGTAACAAAGGACTTGTATGCGATTTACCAGAAACATCATTCCAATGGACGATAGATAGATATCCTCCGCAGTTACGCCGCCCTAAAGTAAAAACGATCGTCACACGTCATCTCATATTGGAGTCTCTTCCCGTCAGTTCTGATGAACCTCCCTACTCGTCTGCTATTCCCCCCAGTCAGGTGATGTTCTCTTTACTTCCGGCGATGGGCCGTAACTCCCGCGTGTTGAACGGTCAGCTGTTAGGGGGCGCGACTGACTGTCCCCGGTCACGATATGCCTGACTCACCCGGCACCCCCGCCCCTCCTGCCGCCGCCGGCCGCTCCACCGCTCCTGCCGCTCCACCGCTCCTGCCGCTCCGCCGCTCCGACCGCTCCTGCCGCTCCGACCGCTCCTGCCGCTCCGGCCGCTCCTGCCGCTCTCGTCGCTCTCGTCGCTCCTGCCGCTCTCGTCGCTCCCGCCGCTCCTGTCGCCGTCTGACAGACGGGCGTGGAGCTGCACGCGGCTAGAGTGGAGTTCTGTGAGTGGAGGGGAGGGGAGAGTGGGGACGGATGGAGGAGGAGAGGAGGGGCCGTTGTTACCATGCGGCTGTGGGCTGCGTCCGCCGCCGCCACCGCCGGGCGCTGAGACATATACATGCTCTGAGAACTCTTGTCGAACCGTGATAAGTCGCTAGGTTGGCCTGAGTCTGTGCACGATCAGTGAAGGAGTGGAGAGTGGAATTCCACGATCAGTGAGGGAGGGGAGAGTGGAATTCCACGATCAGTGAAGGAGTGGAGAGTGCAATTCCACGATCAGTGAGGTACGGGAGAGTGGAATTCCACGATCAGTGAAGGAGAGAGTGGAATTCCACGATCAGTAAAGGAGAGAGTGGAATTCCACGATCAGTGAGGGAGGGGAGAGTGGAATTCCACGATCAGTGAAAGAGAGAGTGGAATTCCACGATCAGTGAAGGAGAGAGTGGAATTCCACGATCAGTGAGGGACGGGAGAGTGGAATTCCACGATCAGTGAAGGAGAGAGTGGAATTCCACGATCAGTGAGGGAGGGGAGAGTGGAATTCCACGATCAGTGAAGGAGGGAAGAGTGGAATTCCACGATCAGTGAAGGAAGGAAGAGTGGAATTCCACGATCAGTGAAGGAGGGGAGAGTGGAATGCCACGATCAGTGAAGGAAGGAAGAGTGGAATTCCACGATCAGTGAAGGAGGGGAGAGTGGAATTCCACGATCAGTGAAGGAGGGGAGAGTGGAATTCCACGATCAGTGAAGGAGGGGAGAGTGGAATTCCGCTGACCATGACCGCTCCGATTGAGACCACTGCTGCGCTGACTGCTGACTGCTGACTGCTGCGCTGACTGTGCTGACTGCTGACTGACTGACTGCGCTGACTGACTGACTGCTGACTGCTGACTGCTGCGCTGACTGCTGACTGCTGACTGCTGCGCTGACTGCTGACTGACTGCGCTGACTGACTGCTGCGCTGACTGCTGACTGCTGCGCTGACTGCTGACTGCTGACTGCTGAGCTGACTGACTGCGCTGACTGCTGACTGACTGACTGCGCTGACTGACTGACTGCTGACTGCTGACTGCTGCGCTGACTGCTGACTGCTGACTGCTGAGCTGACTGACTGCTGTGCCTCGGTCGAGATGACCGACTTAGTGTAATTGAATTCCATCTGTCCCTTCCCTCCACGTCTGCACACCACGCACAGACAAAGACCCCGATGTTTGGTCCTTCACACCACACAGAGTAGGACCCCTGGCGGTGTACCCACTGTATTCCACAGTCACACAACTCAGTCCGCAGGGACTGGCCGGCTTCTGGTGACGTTCTATTCTCTGTTGTTCCGCAGGCTCTCAGGACGTGGAGCTGGACGCCATTCTAGGAGAGCTGTGCGCACTCGAGACGCAGTTTGACAAAGAGATCAAAGGCAAACCGGTAGCCCCCGGAAGGAAACCAGGTGAGATGAAGAGAGGAGTGGTGAGATTGAATGGGTGAGTGAGTGAGAGAGAGTGAGATTCACTGCGCTTCGTGCCCGGTGCCCCAACCATTCAGAATCAGAGGAGGTGGCACTTCGGAGGGGCACGGCGATGGTTGTTACATCCGTGCAGTGAACCAGATCAATTATGAAGAGAATGTTCCACTTTGTGACCACCGTGCTTAAGTAAATTGGCGATAAAAATAGTTAGCTCGGTCGTAATGGATCGTAAACGTGGGATTGAACGTTATTGTGGAAATATTGCTTCAAAATTGCTGAAATTACCTCGGTTATGTTGCAAGCCCAATACATTTTCGTTATTTTCGTAGAATCTTGCAACGGCGGCCTTGCATCTGCTGATCTTGAAACTGGTTGCTTGGGCAACTATTCATACTCCCCTGCAAAATTTGATATCGTTGTGCCTTCTCATTTCGCTCACCGTTGGTCGCGTCTCGATATCGCGTCCGAGCCCGCATCGTTCCAAACCCCGGTATCTATAGATCTATAGGCCCGGTATCTATAGGCCCTATAGGGCCTTGCAAACCCCGATTTCTGCCGGCGGCGTTCCAGTTAGTTATACAGGCCTGGGGGCATTCATCCTTGGCTAGAGCCGATTGCCCCGCGGCTGTCGCTGTCTGACGGGTCTCTCATCGGGACCCGTCGCCGGCGCTGCGCTCCGCTTCCAATCTATTTCGGGGCGGCGAACAAAAGACGGTCGAATCAGACCAGACCGGACCGGGCCGGGCCAATTTGCATGTCGGGCGGGCCAGGCGGGCCGGCGGGCTGGCGGCGGCCGATGCGGTGGGTTATTACCAACCTCCGGCGCTATTGTCTGCCGTGCGTCGATTACGCCGCCGACCGATTGTTTTTGCGGCGCGCGCGGCGAATGCGGCACAGATGGCGGCGCGGCGCGTTGTGACGACTGTGACGGTGGGCGTTCTGGCGGCGCGGACCGGCTGCGGGACCGGGAGGCCGAGTTGACAAACAGTATATAGGCTGGCGTGTGTGTCGGTCGCTTGTGTCGGGCCCGTGTGTCGGACCGAACCGCGTGACAGCTGGCAGATGATGACGGATCCTGCGGCGGCTGCGTCAGCTGCGATGTCGTCATGTCTCCTCGTAACTCGGCCGCCGTCTGTCCTCGCCGTGCATGCGCCGTCTTCGCCGCATTGTGCGCGACCGGCGTGGCGCAATCCTGTCGCAATAGCCCGATCACGCGTAGGTCGGCACTCGGGGAGGCTTGACGCACCTGCGTGCGGCCGGGCGGGGGACGCCCAGTGGCTGTGATGGCGTCATTACTGTCGATTCGCGAACCGCAGCCACGGCCTACTTCTCAGCGGCGCACAGAAGTCTAGTGGTTACGTCACCGGGGTGTGTATGTTTTTACATGGCTGGGTGGGGTTGCTGCAAGTCGGTCGGTTGGCCGTGTTTGTTGCATGTGTGTTGTAGTCGAGAAGGGGTTTTGAGCGACACAGATCACGAGTGACACAGGTGACACAATGGGTGACACAGGTGACACAATGGGTGACATTCGCGACAATGCGACGGGGCCACGGTTGCTGACCCAGTTTATACACTGGTGGTGATACATTTGGTGGCATTGGTGAAACTAACAATTGGTGACACAGGCGACGCTGGTAACACTAGTTGACACTGGCACGGTCTGCCCCGCTTCAGAGGCGCCAGGAGAGGACGGTTTGGGGCCGCTACAGACGATACCCTCGAGGAAGTCTGGCACCATGGGTGGAGGCGCCCGACCCAAGTTCGAGGTCAACTACTCCTCTGACGTCGACTGGTCGCAGCGTCATGAGAAGGGTGAGAGACGCGACGCCACGCGCAGGCGCGCTGACTCGCGAGATGGGGCCGTGATAATTGGTGATTTGTTCGTGTGAGCGTTACCCACGCGGTGCACCTAGCTCGTGACTCGACCAAATAGGGTCAGTGCAGTTCGTGGACGGCAAGAGCCTTGCTGGTTGACTCGTTAACATGATTAAGTCGTTTCGACAAGTGCCCCTTACCTAGTCATGAACCTGTCGCTTCACAGAAAAGATGAGCATGTTTGCGCTTACGCTTACCATTAATATGCTTCAGATGCATTGTCATGTCATTAAATGTGGCCGTTCCATGCAGCAACCTTAAAACCTTGAAGATCTTCATTGCCTACGTTAAGCTGCTGACTCCGACTCTGACTGCCCCGTTATCCTTCACAGGTCCGCGTACTGAGAGTCCCGACAATGACTCTGCCTTCTCGGACAACCTGTCAATGCTGTCGAGCGAGTCGTCGGCGTCGTCGGGAGGCAGCGGCGGCAGCGGCGCGCGCACCGAGGTCTCCAAGTCCTCCAGCGGCGTCGGCTCGGCTGCCAGCCCTACTCAGGTACGGATCGGCCTAACAACCTACCGACCTCTTGGAGTCTCAGGGCTCGCAGTTTAGCCATTTGGGTCGGTAGAACATTCTAATGGCGTGCCATTGGGGTGTTGTCTATGAAATGCAGTTGTGATGCCCTTGTGTTATTCTCTTTCCATATATCCGTGCAGCGTTGAGGCGGTGTCTGCAAAGAGAGAGCAGGCTCGCGCAAAGCCGGGTTTACAGCGGGTGGAGGAGACGCACGCCAGGAGCGATCCTGTGTCCTGTAAACCGTGCATTAGTGGTCAGACAGACCGCATTTGAGGTCAGATATGGCGGCGATGTGTGAACCGAGCGCGACTTATCGTGACGCACAGCGGGCCGGCCCAGCGGGACCCTCTCCCGAATGTGTCAGATGCCATGCAGTATCAGGCATCACTGATGCAGCGCGCCATGCTCGAACCCTGACGACATCGCTGAAGTCTGAGGTCGTCAGAAATCGATACAGCTCCGCCGTGCCATCGGAGCAGCGGAGCGTGGAGGCGTGTTCGGAGAACCAGGCTCCTGAACGGCCCGAGTTCGGCGCACGGTTCCGCACGGTTCCGCCCCCTCGGGTGGCGTGCGGACTGACCGCCCGGAGGCCGCCGAGTCCGCATGGTTGCCGCTCAGCGCTCCGCCGCTTAGCGCTTCGGGCACTGTTCGGTCACGGCAGCCCGACTCGCCAGTCCAGCGCGCTCGTTTGGCGGCTGGTTAACCCGCCTGGGAGACGGCAGCGGCGAACCGTGGCGGCGACGGCGGCGGATGGCTCGCCACACCGCCGACCGACGCCGTCGGGACCGACGGGGCGACGCTGTCGAGGCCGACGGTACAAGCGAGTCTGCTGACCAGCGCGACGCGGGGGGGGGGGGGGGGGGAGGAAGGAAGGGGCGAGGAGGAGGAGGGGATGAAGGGGAGGTCTTGCAGCCCCTGTAGCTGCGGTCTCTTTCGGTCGTGGTCGGTCCCGCGGTTGTCTTGCGGTCGTTTCTGCGGTCGGTTCTGCGTTAAGCTTGGCGGTCGGCCCGGCGCCCGTCCGCGCGCCGGGTCGTGCGCCCCTGCGGCCCGGACGGGGTCAGACAAAGACGGCGCCAGTGCCAGCCGCGGGCTCCGGCCGCAGGCCTCTGCAGACCGTGCGCGAATGAATGGGCGGGGAGGGGCTACCCCGCGCCGCGCTACGTCGGGCAGGCAGCGCAGGCAGAGCGGGGCGGCCTTGAGTAGCGGCGTGGTCGGCTGGACGGGTGATGTCAGCCGGCGCCAGGCGACAGAGGCGATAGCCGGGCTGCTGTAGAGCGGGGCACAGACCGTCTCGTCCCAGTCTGGACAAACACCCGGCTGGACGGACAGTACCCGACACGGACAGTACAGTACAGTGCTCTCTGTGGGTCAACTCGGCTCCCAGTCCCAAGTCCCCAGACTGACTGGCCCAGAAGTAGCTAACCGAGTCATGTCTCCTCGATGGCGTGGATTACTGAGTCATGTCTCCTCGATGGAGTGGATTACTGAGTCATGTCTCCTCGATGGAGTGGATTACTGAGTCATGTCTCCTCGATGGCGTGGATTACTGGGTCATGTCTCCTCGATGGAGTGGATTACTGAGTCATGTCTCCTCGATGGAGTGGATTACTGAGTCATGTCTCCTCGATGGAGTGGATTACTGAGTCATGTCTCCTCGATGGCGTGGATTACTGAGTCATGTCTCCTCGATGGAGTGGATTACTGAGTCATGTCTCCTCGATGGAGTGGATTACTGAGTCATGTCTCCTCGATGGCGTGGATTACTGAGTCATGTCTCCTCGATGGAGTGGATTACTGAGTCATGTCTCCTCGATGGCGTGGATTACTGAGTCATGTCTCCTCGATGGAGTGGATACTGAGTCATGTCTCCTCGATGGAGTGGATTACTGAGTCATGTCTCCTCGATGGAGTGGATTACTGAGTCATGTCTCCTCGATGGAGTGGATTACTGAGTCATGTCTCCTCGATGGAGTGGATTACTGAGTCATGTCTCCTCGATGGAGTGGATTACTGAGTCATGTCTCCTCGATGGCGTGGATTACTGAGTCATGTCTCCTCGATGGAGTGGATTACTGAGTCATGTCTCCTCGATGGAGTGGATTACTGAGTCATGTCTCCTCGATGGAGTGGATTACTGAGTCATGTCTCCTCGATGGAGTGGATTACTGAGTCATGTCTCCTCGATGGAGTGGATTACTGAGTCATGTCTCCTCGATGGAGTGGATTACTGAGTCATGTCTCCTCGATGGAGTGGATTACTGAGTCATGTCTCCTCGATGGAGTGGATTACTGAGTCATGTCTCCTCGATGGAGTGGATTACTGAGTCATGTCTCCTCGATGGCGTGGATTACTGAGTCATGTCTCCTCGATGAAGTGGATTACTGAGTCATGTCTCCTCGATGGAGTGGATTACTGAGTCATGTCTCCTCGATGGAGTGGATTACTGAGTCATGTCTCCTCGATGTAGTGGATTACTGAGTCATGTCTCCTCGATGGAGTGGATTACTGAGTCATGTCTCCTCGATGGAGTGGATTACTGAGTCATGTCTCCTCGATGGAGTGGATTACTGAGTCATGTCTCCTCGATGGCGTGGATTACTGAGTCATGTCTCCTCGATGGCGTGGATTACTGAGTCATGTCTCCTCGATGGAATGGATTACTGAGTCATGTCTCCTCGATGGAGTGGATTACTGAGTCATGTCTCCTCGATGGAGTGGATTACTGAGTCATGTCTCCTCGATGGAGTGGATTACCGAGTCATGTCTCCTCGATGGAGTGGATTACTGAGTCATGTCTCCTCGATGGAGTGGATTACTGAGTCATGTCTCCTCGATGGAGTGGATTACTGAGTCATGTCTCCTCGATGTAGTGGATTACTGAGTCATGTCTCCTCGATGGAGTGGATTACTGAGTCATGTCTCCTCGATGGCGTGGATTACTGAGTCATGTCTCCTCGATGGAGTGGATTACTGAGTCATGTCTCCTCGATGGCGTGGATTACTGAGTCATGTCTCCTCGATGGAGTGGATTACTGAGTCATGTCTCCTCGATGGAGTGGATTACTGAGTCATGTCTCCTCGATGGAGTGGATTACTGAGTCATGTCTCCTCGATGGAGTGGATTACTGAGTCATGTCTCCTCGATGGAGTGGATTACTGAGTCATGTCTCCTCGATGGAGTGGATTACTGAGTCATGTCTCCTCGATGGAGTGGATTACTGAGTCATGTCTCCTCGATGGAGTGGATTACTGAGTCATGTCTCCTCGATGGAGTGGATTACTGAGTCATGTCTCCTCGATGGAGTGGATTACTGAGTCATGTCTCCTCGATGGAGTGGATTACCGAGTCATGTCTCCTCGATGGAGTGGATTACCGAGTCATGTCTCCTCGATGGAGTGGATTACTGAGTCATGTCTCCTCGATGGCGTGGATTACTGAGTCATGTCTCCTCGATGGAGTGGATTACTGAGTCATGTCTCCTCGATGGAGTGGATTACTGAGTCATGTCTCCTCGATGGAGTGGATTACTGAGTCATGTCTCCTCGATGGAGTGGATTACTGAGTCATGTCTCCTCGATGGAGTGGATTACCGAGTCATGTCTCCTCGATGGAGTGGGTTACTGAGTCATGTCTCCTCGATGGAGTGGATTACTGAGTCATGTCTCCTCGATGGAGTGGATTACTGAGTCATGTCTCCTCGATGGAGTGGATTACTGAGTCATGTCTCCTCGATGGAGTGGATTACTGAGTCATGTCTCCTCGATGGAGTGGATTACTGAGTCATGTCTCCTCGATGGAGTGGATTACTGAGTCATGTCTCCTCGATGGAGTGGATTACTGAGTCATGTCTCTTCGATGGAGTGGATTACTGAGTCATGTCTCCTCGATGGAGTGGATTACTGAGTCATGTCTCCTCGATGGAGTGGATTACCGAGTCATGTCTCCTCGATGGAGTGGATTACTGAGTCATGTCTCCTCGATGGAGTGGATTACTGAGTCATGTCTCCTCGATGGAGTGGATTACTGAGTCATGTCTCCTCGATGGAGTGGATTACTGAGTCATGTCTCCTCGATGGAGTGGATTACTGAGTCATGTCTCCTCGATGGAGTGGATTACTGAGTCATGTCTCCTCGATGGAGTGGATTACTGAGTCATGTCTCCTCGATGGAGTGGATTACTGAGTCATGTCTCCTCGATGGAGTGGATTACTGAGTCATGTCTCCTCGATGGAGTGGATTACTGAGTCATGTCTCCTCGATGGAGTGGATTACTGAGTCATGTCTCCTCGATGGAGTGGATTACTGAGTCATGTCTCCTCGATGGAGTGGATTACTGAGTCATGTCTCCTCGATGGAGTGGATTACTGAGTCATGTCTCCTCGATGGAGTGGATTACTGAGTCATGTCTCGAGTGGATTACTGAGTCATGTCTCCTCGATGGAGTGGATTACTGAGTCATGTCTCCTCGATGGAGTGGATTACTGAGTCATGTCTCCTCGATGGAGTGGATTACTGAGTCATGTCTCCTCGATGGAGTGGATTACTAAGTCATGTCTCCTCGATGGAGTGGATTACTGAGTCATGTCTCCTCGATGGAGTGGATTACTGAGTCATGTCTCCTCGATGGAGTGGATTACTGAGTCATGTCTCCTCGATGGAGTGGATTACTGAGTCATGTCTCCTCGATGGAGTGGATTACTGAGTCATGTCTCCTCGATGGAGTGGATTACTGAGTCATGTCTCCTCGATGGAGTGGATTACTGAGTCATGTCTCCTCGATGGAGTGGATTACTGAGTCATGTCTCCTCGATGGAGTGGATTACTGAGTCATGTCTCCTCGATGGAGTGGATTACCGAGTCATGTCTCCTCGATGGAGTGGATTACTGAGTCATTACTGACGTGGATTCAGTCGACTGACGGATGCGGCGCCGGTGTGCGCTGATGGGCGCAGATCGGTAACGCACGGTGGGCGCCGATCGGTAACGCATGTCGACATGTCTGTCGGCCCGACACTATAACGTCGGATAGCCAGGCGCGCTCCTGTCAGCACGCGTTGTTGAACCGCCTCCGACGCCCACGTGCGGCCGGCGAGTGACGGCGAGCACGGAAATTGACCCCATCTGGAGCCGGCCCGTGCACGGTGCCTGAGGTTATTTTCGTATCTGATGGGAGCCGACAGTTTGCGGTCAGTCCGGCGGGCCGGCGGCGTGCGCGTGGCGACTAATACCAGTTCGAGCGGCAGTGATGATGGGGGAACTCGTCTAGCCCCCGACGGGCGGCGGGGCGGCGGACGGAGGGCGGCGGCGCCCCGACGCCACCCAGACGGCGGCCGCCGCCGCCGCCGCTGCCCCCGCCGCGCCCAACGGTCCGCCGTCGCTCTGTTTATATCGCGACTCGCCCGACCGCTCCTGAGGCCTCCCCGCCGCCCGCCGCTGCCGGCTGCTGTGCCGCCAGGGTCTGGGTGGCGCCCCCTGGCCGGCCGTGCTGGGTGCTGGTCTCTGGCTCTCACTCACACAGAGACAGACCTCCTGGCAGTGTTGATCTACTGCCCCCTACTGGGCGGCGTCACTTGTGCGCTGCTCCCTCCCGCCCCGCCCGGTATAATAGCCGACCACAGCTGTGGTGTCATGACCGCGCAGATGGCACACAGAGGGTCGTTTCATGTGGTGGCCGTGGCAGAAGAGTGGGCGACCTCGACCCCGGGCACACACGCGCGCCCTCTGGCGCAGTGTGTTTACTTCGCGGTGCTGAAACGGCAAGGCCTGCTATAATTCGGAGAACTTCTCTGGCTTCACTGGCCATCATAGTGTCGTTGGTTTCCTCATGGCTCATGATCGCCTATGGGAGTTTGTCAGTTCTGGTTACAACATTCCCATACAATACTGGGGTACCTGATCTCGCTATGACCAATTCAATTTCAGTCTAACCCTCCTCTTTTTGCAACCCTTCCCGGGCTTTTCTGCCAGCAACATAAGCACCAGTAGTGGCGGCGACTGTGACTGGTGGGCGGGTCCGCCGCCCCGACGAGCCCCGCCCCTCCCTGCAGCCGGGGGGGGGGGGGGGGGGGGGGGGGGTCGGCAGGAATGTGGAGGCGAGCGTCGTGCAAATGATCAGCTCTATTTGTGGGCCGCGTTCCACTCAACTCGGTGCCGCTCTCGGAGGTCGGCTGCAGAGCTCTGCGACAGTGCACGGCCGCGCTGTGGACCGGGCGTCGAGTCGGGTCGGCTGCAGAGCTCTGCGACAGTCCACGGCCGCGCTGTGGACCGGGCGTCGAGTCGGGTCGGCTGCAGAGCTCTGCGACAGTCCACGGCCGCGCTGTGGACCGGGCGTCGAGTCGGGTCGGCTGCAGAGCTCTGCGACAGTGCACGGCCGCGCTGTGGACCGGGCGTCGAGTCGGCCACCACTGGCGCACGGCCACAACAGAGCTGGGGTGGCTGGGATGGCTGGCACAAAAGAGACGAGTGGCGGTTCGATTTGGCGTCTTCCGGTCTGGCAGACCACCCAAGTTGGCCGCTGTCGAGAGATGACAGTTCAAATCTGCAGCCGGACTTGTGCTTGTCTTGTCCTTGTTGGCCAGACAACGTTTAAATTCCTAGAGCTTGCTTCACTTGCATTTTCCCCATATTATACGTGCAAGCGTGCAATCCGTGTGTTTAGTGTTTGTATTAATGTCGATACGTAGACATTTGATGACGTCATTGGTGTCACTGCACAGGCGGATCAGGCGGCGCGGATTAAGGCGGAGAAGATCAAACTGGCGCTGGAGAAGATCCGCGAGGCCAACGTGAAGAAGCTGTTTATCAAGGCGTTCATGGGTGACGGCAGCACCAAGAGCCTGCTGGTCGACGAGAAGATGAGTTGTGGTCACGTGACCCGCCTGCTGGCCGATAAGAACCACGTGCGCATGGAGCCGCGCTGGGCCATCACAGAGTTCCTGCCCGACCTGCTGATGGGTGAGTACGGGACGACGTGCCCATGGAGCCGCGCTGGGCCATCACAGAGTTCCTGCCCGACCTGCTGATGGGTGAGTACGGGACCACGTAATCATGGAGCCGCGCTGGGCCATCACAGAGTTCCTGCCCGACCTGCTGATGGGTGAGTACGGGACCACGTGCCCATGGAGCCGCGCTGGGCCATCACAGAGTTCCTGCCCGACCTGCTGATGGGTGAGTACGGGACCACGTAATCATGGAGCCGCGCTGGGCCATCACAGAGTTCCTGCCCGACCTGCTGATGGGTGAGTACGGGACCACGTGCCCATGGAGCCGCGCTGGGCCATCACAGAGTTCCTGCCCGACCTGCTGATGGGTGAGTACGGGACCACGTAATCATGGAGCCGCGCTGGGCCATCACAGAGTTCCTGCCCGACCTGCTGATGGGTGAGTACGGGACGACGTGCCCATGGAGCCGCGCTGGGCCATCACAGAGTTCCTGCCTGACCTGCTGATGGGTGAGTACGGGACCACGTAATCATGGAGCCGCGCTGGGCCATCACAGAGTTCCTGCCCGACCTGCTGATGGGTGAGTACGGGACCACGTAATCATGGAGCCGCGCTGGGCCATCACAGAGTTCCTGCCCGACCTGCTGATGGGTGAGTACGGGACCACGTAATCATGGAGCCGCGCTGGGCCATCACAGAGTTCCTGCCCGACCTGCTGATGGGTGAGTACGGGGACGACGTGCCCATGGAGCCGCGCTGGGCCATCACAGAGTTCCTGCCCGACCTGCTGATGGGTGAGTACGGGACGACGTGCCCATGGAGCCGCGCTGGGCCATCACAGAGTTCCTGCCCGACCTGCTGATGGGTGAGTACGGGACGACGTGCCCATGGAGCCGCGCTGGGCCATCACAGAGTTCCTGCCCGACCTGCTGATGGGTGAGTACGGGACGACGTGCCCATGGAGCCGCGCTGGGCCATCACAGAGTTCCTGCCCGACCTGCTGATGGGTGAGTACGGGACCACGTGCCCATGGAGCCGCGCTGGGCCATCACAGAGTTCCTGCCCGACCTGCTGATGGGTGAGTACGGGACCACGTAATCATGGAGCCGCGCTGGGCCATCACAGAGTTCCTGCCCGACCTGCTGATGGGTGAGTACGGGACGACGTGCCCATGGAGCCGCGCTGGGCCATCAGAGAGTTCCTGCCCGACCTGCTGATGGGTGAGTACGGGATGAGTTGAGGACACGGTTGTGACGTAGGTGTGGACATAACGTGGATGTTGGTATGGATGGTAGACGGGGATGTTGATATGGAGCAGAACATAGGCGTGATCATGGCTCCTATTGTAAACGTGAGGTTTCATAGATGAAAATAACGAATTCTTGGAAAATTAAAATGAACTTTTGTGTTGATTTGAGTTCTGTATCTGATCGCTTTCTTGATTTGCTTATTTAACGGTGCCTAAATATCTACTGCTTATTTGTCTTGATGTTCTATGGTTGAGTTGTCCATGCTGTTTGCCACTTTGGCTCAAACTGCCTTGGGGTTTCCGAGTTGCGTCGCTGATCATCCCTCGTGCGCCAACTTGGCGCCGCTTCTGTTGAAGTCGGGCGGTAAATGGATGCTGACCTGTCAAATTACGGGACGGTTGTCTGAGCTGGTGCTCGTGCTTGTCTCCACCGCACAGACCGCTCTTGTTCCGTTTTTAGTGACGAAGAATCCCGCCCATGTCACGCGTGAGAGCTTCGGTCGTAAACTGATCTCTCCTGACCACCGAATAATTTCCAGTCCAGTATCCAGTGTCGTCCGTGACTATCTCACTGGCCCCAACACTGACCCGTGGTAACTCTCGTGACCTTCCCAGTGATCCGTGCCAACCCTGGTAACCTTACACCGGACGGTGACCGGTCCATGACCCTGTCACCGACCCGTGACCCACCCCGACCCTTCCCGCTGGCCTATGCTCTTCAACCCCCCCTCACTGACCTGCCCAGCCATGTATCTCCCCTCCCCCTGTGTAACAGTTAACACCCCCCCCTCTCTCTCTCTCTCCTTGCCACAGAGTGCCCCATACTCTCACTGATCTGTCCAGTGTGTATCTGTCCTTCCCCTTATCACCTGCGTAGCATTCCTCTTCCCTGCCCACAGAGCCCCCCCCCCTCACCACCCCCTCCCCACCCACCCTCGTACATACCTGGCCACTGTCCAGTCGTGTATCTACCCCTTCCCCACCTGCGTAACACCGCTCTCTTCCGCCCACAGAACGTGTGTACGAGGACCACGAGAACCTAGTGGATAACCTGATGCAGTGGACGCGCGACTCCAAGAACCAGCTTCTCTTCCAGGAGCGCTCTGACAAGTACGACCTGTTCGTGCGGCCGGAGCTGTACTTGCTGCCCTCTGCCGGGGGTCAGCAGTCCCACCTGGACGACGATGGACGCGCTCAGCTGATCGAGGTAAGACGGAGGAGATGGAGGAGACGGGGAGATGCCGGTGGAGACGCCAGGGAAGGGACAGGGAGGGCTGGGGTTGAGGTACATCATATACGTCAGAGGAGACGGGGAGACGCTGGGATAGACGGGGAGACACAAGAGACGTTAGGGGGACGGGGAGGCAGGGAAGAGGGGAGAGAGGTACATCGGAGACTCCAGAGGAGACAGGGAGGGTCGGGCTGGTGTGCGACTTGCAGCAAAGTCCCTATGGTAGGGAGCCGTCAGTGATCCTGATGTTTTGATACCCCGCGTACAGTCTTTGCACAGTCCAGGCAGCGGAGTTTTTGTGACTGTGTGTTGCAATGACAAGTCCTGCACATTGCACGCCTCCTGCCTTCCCGGCTTTTTGTTCGATCTGGGAGCGGTTCAGGGCGCTAAGGGGATTGTTCGAAACATAACGTTGCTTTGCGAACGGGCACACACAAGTGGCCAGCTATAGTAGACAAAGACGAAGGAGCCAGGTAGACAAAACCCGACAAAGCCAGGTAGACTTGTAAATGTACAACCTTTCGCCTCTTGCAACAAAGGTCGACCTTGCAGGCGCATAGTATTCTCATCTCATTTAACTGTTAAACCGGCTGGGAACCCCTTAATCGCCTTCATCACCCCGCCGATAGTTTCTCGTTTGTAGCAGCCTGTACGTTATTCATGGCCAACTTAGTTTTCACGGCTGCTGGAAAATGGCTCCTACAGCATGTCGACAGTGAAAAATGGCTTCTCCTCTTCCTGAAGCCTTCTTTTGTCGAGCCAAATAGCCCTCCCTGCGCGACTCGTGTGAAATGGATAAGCCTTGCCAATAGATTGCCTCTCCGAGACAATCCAGCCCGCATCAGACGATTTCAGCCCGAACCAGACTCTGGCTCCGGCGTATTTTGCATCGGCTGTCAGGATTCCTCCGCGGCCGATTTCTCTGGCTTGGCAGGCCGGGCGAGCTACCCGATCAATATCACACGCAGCAGTGTACTCAGCCGTCCCGTCCCGTCCCGGCCCGCTCCATCCCGAACGCACTCTCTGCCACGCTGAGCAAACTCACCACCACACCACCACGGACGAATTCGCAGCTCCGTTATTTGCAGACGTGGTGGTAAAAAGTCCGCCACCGAGTTTGCCGTTGCAATCGGCGCGGGCGTCGTGATGATGATCTCTAGCGCTGACGGTGGACGATGTTCCGTTAGAGAGCGGCGGACGATGTTTGGTTAGAGAGCGGCGGACGATGTTTGTTAGAGAGCGGCGGACGATGTTTGGTTAGAGAGCGGCGGACGATGTTCCGTTAGAGAGCGGCGGACGATGTTCCGTTAGAGAGCGGCGGACGATGTTTGGTTAGAGAGCGGCGGACGATGTTTGGTTAGAGAGCGGCGGACGATGTTTGGTTAGAGAGCGGCGGACGATGTTCCGTTAGAGAGCGGCGGACGATGTTTGGTTAGAGAGCGGCGGACGATGTTTTGTTAGAGAGCGGCGGACGATGTTTGGTTAAAGAGCGGCGGACGATGTTTGGTTAGAGAGCGGCGGACGATGTTCCGTTAGAGAGCGGCAGACGATGTTTGGTTAGAGAGCGGCGGACGATGTTTGGTTAGAGAGCGGCGGACGATGTTTGGTTAGAGAGCGGCGGACGATGGTCCGTTAGAGAGCGGCGGACGATGTTTGGTTAGGGAGCGGCGGACGATGTTCCGTTAGAGAGCGGCGGACGATGTTTGGTTAGAGAGCGGCGGACGATGTTCCGTTAGAGAGCGGCGGACGATGTTTGGTTAGAGAGCGGCGGACGATGTTTTGTTAGAGAGCGGCGGACGATGTTTGGTTAGAGAGCGGCGGACGATGTTCCGTTAGAGAGCGGCGGACGATGTTTGGTTAGAGAGCGGCGGACGATGTTCCGTTAGAGAGCGGCGGACGATGTTTGGTTAGAGAGCGGCGGACGATGTTCCGTTAGAGAGCGGCGGACGATGTTTGGTTAGAGAGCGGCGGACGATGTTCCGTTAGAGAGCGGCGGACGATGTTCCGTTAGAGAGCGGCGGACGATGTTTGGTTAGAGAGCGGCGGACGATGTTTGGTTAGAGAGCGGCGGACGATGTTTGGTTAGAGAGCGGCGGACGATGTTCCGTTAGAGAGCGGCGGACGATGTTTGGTTAGAGAGCGGCGGACGATGTTTGGTTAGAGAGCGGCGGACGATGTTTGTTAGAGAGCGGCGGACGATGTTCCGTTAGAGAGCGGCGGACGATGTTCCGTTAGAGAACGGCGGACGATGTTCCGTTAGAGAGCGGCGGACGATGTTTGGTTAGAGAGCGGCGGACGATGTTTGATTAGAGAGCGGCGGACGATGTTTGATTAGAGAGCGGCGGACGATGTTTGGTTAGAGAGCGGCGGACGATGTTTGGTTAGAGAGCGGCGGACGATGTTTGGTTAGAGAGCGGCGGACGATGTTTGGTTAGAGAGCGGCGGACGATGTTCCGTTAGAGAGCGGCGGACGATGTTCCGTTAGAGAGCGGCGGACGATGTTTGGTTAGAGAGCGGCGGACGATGTTTGGTTAGAGAGCGGCGGACGATGTTTGGTTAGAGAGCGGCGGACGATGTTCCGTTAGAGAGCGGCGGACGATGTTTGGTTAGAGAGCGGCGGACGATGTTTGGTTAGAGAGCGGCGGACGATGTTTGGTTAGAGAGCGGCGGACGATGTTCCGTTAGAGAGCGGCGGACGATGTTTGGTTAGAGAGCGGCGGACGATGTTTGGTTAGAGAGCGGCGGACGATGTTTGGTTAGAGAGCGGCGGACGATGTTTGGTTAGAGAGCGGCGGACGATGTTCCGTTAGAGAGCGGCGGACGATGTTTGGTTAGAGAGCGGCGGACGATGTTTGTTAGAGAGCGGCGGACGATGTTCCGTTAGAGAGCGGCGGACGATGTTTGGTTAGAGAGCGGCGGACGATGTTTGGTTAGAGAGCGGCGGACGATGTTTGGTTAGAGAGCGGCGGACGATGTTTGTTAGAGAGCGGCGGACGATGTTTGTTAGAGAGCGGCGGATGATGTTTGGTTAGAGAGCGGCGGACGATGTTTGGTTAGAGAGCGGCGGACGATGTTCCGTTAGAGAGCGGCGGACGATGTTTGGTTAGAGAGCGGCGGACGATGTTCCGTTAGAGAGCGGCAGACGATGTTTGGTTAGAGAGCGGCGGACGATGTTTGTTAGAGAGCGGCGGACGATGTTCCGTTAGAGAGCGGCGGACGATGTTTGGTTAGAGAGCGGCGGACGATGTTTGGTTAGAGAGCGGCGGACGATGTTTGGTTAGAGAGCGGCGGACGATGTTTGGTTAGAGAGCGGCGGACGATGTTTGGTTAGAGAGCGGCGGACGATGTTTGGTTAGAGAGCGGCGGACGATGTTTGGTTAGAGAGCGGCGGACGATGTTTGGTTAGAGAGCGGCGGACGATGTTCCGTTAGAGAGCGGCGGACGATGTTCCGTTAGAGAGCGGCGGACGATGTTTGGTTAGAGAGCGGTGGACGATGTTTGTTAGAGAGCGGCGGACGATGTTTGGTTAGAGAGCGGCGGACGATGTTTGGTTAAAGAGCGGCGGACGATGTTTGGTTAGAGAGCGGCGG
Source organism: Chirona hameri (assembly GCA_036785665.1). Taxonomy (NCBI): domain Eukaryota; kingdom Metazoa; phylum Arthropoda; class Thecostraca; order Balanomorpha; family Balanidae; genus Chirona; species Chirona hameri. The sequence goes on from JAXIVJ010000890.1 coordinate 90,087, forward strand.
ACCATGTTTGGTTAGAGAGCGGCGGACGATGTTTGGTTAGAGAGCGGCGGACGATGTTCCGTTAGAGAGCGGCGGACGATGTTCCGTTAGAGCGGCGGACGATGTTTGGTTAGAGAGCGGCGGACGATGTTTGGTTAGAGAGCGGCGGACGATGTTTGGTTAGAGAGCGGCGGACGATGTTTGGTTAGAGAGCGGCGGACGATGTTCCGTTAGAGAGCGGCGGACGATGTTCCGTTAGAGCGGCGGACGATGTTTGGTTAGAGAGCGGCGGACGATGTTTGGTTAGAGAGCGGCAGACGATGTTTGGTTAGAGAGCGGCGGACGATGTTCCGTTAGAGCGGCGGACGATGTTTTGTTAGAGAGCGGCGGACGATGTTTGGTTAGAGAGCGGCGGACGATGTTTGGTTAGAGAGCGGCGGACGATGTTTGGTTAGAGAGCGGCGGACGATGTTTGGTTAGAGAGCGGCGGACGATGTTTGCTAGAGAGCGGCGGACGATGTTTGGTTAGAGAGCGGCGGACGATGTTTGGTTAGAGAGCGGCGGACGATATTTGGTTAGAGAGCGGCGGACGATGTTTGGTTAGAGAGCGGCGGACGATGTTTGGTTAGAGAGCGGCGGACGATGTTCCGTTAGAGAGCGGCGGACGATGTTTGGTTAGAGAGCGGCGGACGATGTTTGGTTAGAGAGCGGCGGACGATGTTTTGTTAGAGAGCGGCGGACGATGTTTGGTTAGAGAGCGGCGGACGATGTTTGGTTAGAGAGCGGCGGACGATGTTCCGTTAGAGAGCGGCGGACGATGTTTGTTAGAGAGCGGCGGACGATGTTTGGTTAGAGAGCGGCGGGCGATGTTTGGTTAGAGAGCGGCGGACGATGTTTGGTTAGAGAGCGGCGGACGATGTTTGGTTAGAGAGCGGCGGACGATGTTTGGTTAGAGAGCGGCGGACGATGTTTTGTTAGAGAGCGGCGGACGATGTTTGGTTAGAGAGCGGCGGACGATGTTCCGTTAGAGAGCGGCGGACGATGTTTGTTAGAGAGCGGCGGACGATGTTTGGTTAGAGAGCGGCGGACGATGTTTGGTTAGAGAGCGGCGGACGATGTTTGGTTAGAGAGCGGCGGACGATGTTTGGTTAGAGAGCGGCGGACGATGTTTGTTAGAGAGCGGCGGACGATGTTTGGTTAGAGAGCGGCGAACGATGTTTGGTTAGAGAGCGGCGGACGATGTTTGGTTAGAGAGCGGCGGACGATGTTTGGTTAGAGAGCGGCGGACGATGTTTGGTTAGAGAGCGGCGGACGATGTTTGGTTAGAGAGCGGCGGACGATGTTTGGTTAAAGAGCGGCGGACGATGTTTGTTAGAGAGCGGCGGACGATGTTTGGTTAGAGAGCGGCGGACGATGTTTGGTTAGAGAGCGGCGGACGATGTTTGGTTAGAGAGCGGCGGACGATGTTTGGTTAGAGAGCGGCGGACGATGTTTGGTTAGAGAGCGGCGGACGATGTTTGTTAGAGAGCGGCGGACGATGTTTGGTTAGAGAGCGGCGGACGATGTTTGGTTAGAGAGCGGCGGACGATGTTTGGTTAGAGAGCGGCGGACGATGTTTGGTTAGAGAGCGGCGAACGATGTTTGGTTAGAGAGCGGCGGACGATGTTTGGTTAGAGAGCGGCGGACGATGTTTGGTTAGAGAGCGGCGGACGATGTTTGTTAGAGAGCGGCGGACGATGTTAACGTTCACGCGGTTCACACGAACATTGCGTGCCCGGCAGGAGTTCTTCTCTGCGTCCGGCTCTGTGGTGCCGGAGGTGGAGAGCGAACTGTGGCTGAAGACGGACAAGAAGGGCTGGAAGAGACACCACTTTGTGCTGCGCGGATCCGGCATCTACTACTCGCCCAAGGGGAAAGTCAAGAGCTCCAAAGACCTCGTCTGCCTCGCCAAGTTCGACGTTAACCAGGTGAGAAGTCAGACCGCTCATGTTTTGCTGATTCGGTCTCCGAATGCCTCAATAAGTAAATGCAACGGTAAGATGTAAAGCCCCAATACTTAGTATGCATTACTGATTAGGTGAGTGGAGTGCCCGCGCTCCTTTAGTGCGGACAAACAGCGTGGATTGGTGGACACGTTCGTGAGTGTCACTGCGGCGGTGACTGGGAGTTTGTACTTTTTGTCCGGCCACGGCAGGGGTGCTCGTTGGCACCCCGTCGTTAGCGGCGTAGTGCGCCACTACTCCGGTGAACTACGGCGGCGGCATCTACTATGCCTCGTTTGTACGTCAGACCGAGTTCGTCTGGGGGCTTACTACGATATAGTTTACCTTGGCTGGGCGCGATTGGCCACTGTTATCTAAACTTAGCACGCCATCGAAAGGGCGCACAGATCTTGGTGGCATGACTCACTGCGCCCATGCCCCCTGCTCGACAAGATTGCAACCAACTACCGTAGAACCCTACTCCCTGATTTACTGTGACGCGTTGAATACAACATGTCTGCATTCTCTTATATCTTTCTCACACGTTTGCTCTGTCCCGCAGGTTTACTACGGGATCGGCTGGAAGAAGAAATACAAGGCGCCGTCCGACTTCTGCTTTGCCATTAAGCACCCTCAGATCCAAGTGAAGGCGCCGAAGCACACCCGCTACCTGTGTGCCGATGACTCCCGCACTCTTCACCAGTGGATGATGTCCATCCGAGTGGCGAAGGTACGTCACTGGCTAGACAGAGGCGACTGGTCACTGGCTAGACTAGGGTCCGCGAGGGTCCGCGGGGGTCCACGATGGTCCACGATGGTCCACGATGGTCCACGATGGTCCACGATGGTCCACGATGGCCCGCGAGGGTCCGCGGGGTCTACGAGGTTCCCAAGTTGTGTTGAATGCGCGAGGCTGAGGTCCACCGGGACAATCAGACCCAACCTGGAGGAGGTGCGGAGCAGCGAGGTGGGCCGCTATCAGGGCCCTCCAGAGCTGACAGGCTACGACCGAAGATCGGTCTGGAGGGAATTAACATCAACAACAAGGGTCCCCAAGGTCCGGGAGAGGCCGAGAGGGATGGGCACATTGGCCGGGTCCGGGAGAGGAGATCCTTATTTGCCCCGAGTCCGCCTTGCAGCGGCGCTGTGTATATTTGTGATTCCGGGATTTTGTTATGACCGGTGATGGGACTGTGTTACATCGTACCGACTACTGACGCTTGCATCAGCAGACGGGGCGGGTCAGTTCTCAGTACGGTGTGGCTGTGCAGAGTGCAGCGCGGTTTTCGGTGAGATGGTGATCCTCCGGAGTCTAGGTGTCCGGCTCATGGATTGGGCTCGCTGTTGCAATCAGGTTCCGGTTGGTAACTGGAACAAAGACTATACAACCACTTCCTTCCTTGTCGCATGGTACCCCGACTTGATCAAAACAACCCTCCATGTCAGTCAATTTTTTTCCTGATTTAGACCCCTGTCCCGCCTTTTCAGTGTTTGCTGGTATATACACCTTACCACTGACCCTGTCTGATGCTGTGGTAAGTGGTCAGTGGTAGTGGTAAGTGGTCAGTCTGATGCTGCCTGATAGTAAATCACGGCACGTATTTCTGATTTTACCTGTTGTTACATGTCACCCTCTCCAGCCCAGTTACTGCCCCGTGGAAAACATGTCATCCCTGTTACCCCTCGACCCCGGTGGCCCGTGTGACCTCCAGTGACCTGACCTTGTTCATCCACAGCACGGCCGTCAGCTGCAGGAGAACTACCGTCAGCTGATGGACGACCTCGCGCAGGACGACATCGACCGGCTGGCGCATGCGCGCAGCTTCAGCGTCGCCTCAGTGGCGCCCTCTGCCGGCACGCCCACCCGCGAAGATGGCGCCACCATCGAGGCCAGCCTGGCCGCGCTGGCCGAGCAGGCTGAAAGACTCAGTGACGGTAAGTTGGGCGGAGTCGGTGATTTGGGTGGAGGTCGTGAGTTTGGCAGAGTTCGTGGGTTGGGTGGAGGTCGTGAGTGGGTCAGAGTTCGTGAGTTGGGTGGAGTTCGTGAGTTGGGTGGAGGTCGTGAGTCGGGCGGAGTTCGTGAATTGGGTGTAGGTCGTGAGTCGGTGATTTGGGTGGAGATCGTGAGTTGGGCAGAGTTCGTGAGTTGTGCTGATTTCGTGAGTTGTGCTGAGTTCGTGAGTTGGGCAGAGTTCGTGAGTTTGGCGGAGTTCGTGAGTTGGGTGTAGGTCGTGAGTCGGACGGAGTCGGTTATTTGGGTGTGAGTCGGGCAGAGTTCGTGAGTTGGGTGGAGGTCGTGATTCGGACGGAGTCGGTGATTTGGGTGGAGGTCGTGAGTCGGGCAGAGTTCGTGAGTTGGGTGGAGTTCGTGAGTCGGACGGAGTCGGTTATTTGGGTGGAGGTCGTGAATCGGGCAGAGTTCGTGAGTTGGGTGGAGGTTGTGAGTCGGGCAGAGTTCGTGAGTTGGGTGGAGGTCGTGAGTCGGGCAGAGTTCGTGAGTTGGGTGGAGGTCGTGAGTCGGGCGGAGTTCGTGAGTTGGGTGGAGGTCGTGAGTCGGGCGGAGTTCGTGATTTGGGTGGAAGTCGGGTGCGTACGGTCCAGAGTCAGCATTAGTGATGTTTATTTACTGCAGTCGACTGCTCTGCTAGTCCTCTCTTGTGGTGTATTTTTTTTGCAAGGATAGGATCTATCGCGAGATTGTCCGAGCTGCACTAACACACCACTCCTCCCGTGCCCGTAGGTTCCTCCAGCCTGGGCTCGGCCCGCTCCCCGATGCGGCGTCAGGACAGCGTCATCTCCCGCTGCAGCGGCAGCAGCTCCTGCAAGTCCTCCGAGAACGCCTTCGACAGCGACCATCCGCAGGGCACCATCAAGCGCAAGCCGTCCATGGCGCCCAAGCTGCCGCTGACCTCGACCACGCGGCTGCTGGTGAAGGCTGAAGAGACCTCTGATCAGCCAGACTCCAAACCGACAACGCCCACTCGCCAGCCCGGTCGGCGCTCCACAGCAGACGCCGAGTCTTTGAACGGGACGCTGACGCGCCGCCGGGAGCGGCAGGCGACCGATACCTTGCGCAGCACGGGGAGCGGCCGCAGTCTGGAGTCGCGGTCTGACACCCTGCGCAGCACGGGGAGCGGCCGCAGTCTGGAGTCGCGGTCTGACAGTCTGCGCAGTACAGGGAGCGGACGGAGCGTTGACTCCCGTGCGGACAGCGTGCGCAGCTCGGATAGTGGACGCAGCACGGATACGGTGCGAGCACGCGTGGAGCCGCCGATGCCGCCGCCGCCGCCGCCCGAGCCGGACAGCGACTCTGATAGCCTGCCGCCGCCGCCGGAGATGAGCGGGAGTATGTTGAGCCTCGCCTCGCTGCCGCCCCCGCCCGAGGAGCTGATGATGGCCTCGATGACGTCGGTGTCGTCACTGCCGCCGCCGCCGAGCCCGCACGAGCTGGAGCCGCCGCGTGTCACCGCGCTGCCGCCGCGGTCACCGGCGCAGGCGCCTCAGTTGGCTTCTGCCATGAGATCCCCACTTCGGGAGTCGCCGCCGCCCCCGCCGCCGCCACCGCACGAGCCGGCCGCCCCCGCCCTGCCGCCGCCCATGCCCAACATCGAGCCGATCTACAGCACGGGCGGAAAGCGTGCTAAGAAGATCTCCTTCGCCGATGCTCCGGTGGTGATGGAGGCGTCGCCGCCGCAGCCCATCTACGCACGTGGCCGGCCGCCGCCGCCTCCGCCCAAGCGCAGCGAGACGACGCGCCTGTCGAGCGGCCCGGCGCTGGAGCCGCCGAACCGGCTCGACTCGCCGCAGTGCAACGTCGGACCGCCGCGGGACTTCCTGCGCGACCTGCAGCGCGTCATGCACAAAAAGTGGACCGTCGCCGAGAAGTGCAAAGTCGACCTCAAGTCGCCGCACGAGGTGCTCGGGTTCCGTGACCCATTCGGTGCGATGGACGCCGGAAAAGAGCAGCATGTGGGCCAGTGGCTGGCACAGCATTACGGAGGCTCTCCGGATGAGGCTGGCTCGCCCACTGGTGCCGGCCCGGCCTGGCCCGGCGGACCCCCTCAACCGCTCTATGACTCTCCCCGATCAGTGCTGAAGAAGCGTCCGCCGCCGCCGCCGCCGCCACGCCGCAACGATGGTACACAGCTGAGCGGACGGCGGTAGGCGGGCGATCCGCGTGCTCCCTTTGTTACTTGTGATACATTTCCGGTGGCGAGATTAGTGTGCGCCCCGGGCGAGTGTGCGGACGACGGGCGCTCTTGTTGTTTGTGATTCATTTTGCATTTATCGTGCGCGCGTGTTGAGATGGTGCTATGTGTTCGGAGCTTACGTGCCTGCGCTGTTCGCGCGGCTACGGACGCGCTCGTGTATACGTGTCGATTGTGCGCATGCGCGCGCGTACTGCCGTCTCGCTGCCCGGCTAGGATATACGTAGTGGTAGTGGCCCGTGTTTGTACCATAGTCGACTGTGGCGCCGCCCTGGCGGAGGGTGGCGGCACTTGGATTCTCAGTCTGCCGGCGAGGTGGCGGTGACGGCGGACGCCACCAAGGCCTTACTGGATGTGCACTTTATTTGTAATTTTGTATGGAGTCGTGACTCGTGTGAGCGGTGTGGCGGGTCGCCAAGCGCCAAGCTGCGGCCCGCTGTTTTATTTATTGAGGACTGCCGCCATCAGGTCTGCGCCGGGCTAGCAGCTGTTATCTTCCAACACTAATCAGTCGACACGAATAAACCTGTTACCTACCATCAGTGTCTGGAGGCCGGGTGAGACTGTTACCGGATTCTGTACATAGTGAAACATGGACAAACCGTCGTGGAAAGATTCACGATTTTTATCATGAGTAAATTATTATTTAACCGAGCAGCACTTCGATTTACAAGACTGGAAACAACCTGCGCTCGTCCACACCCGGTACCGGGGGCACTGTTTAGGGAAATACAAATACAAGGACTGAGTTGGAATCAAGACATGGGTGGACGTGACGTTTTCATTCATTTGGTGGGACCGTTACCTCACCAACATAATGCTTGCATGGTACACCACGAAATGTTGCCACATTTGAAGGCATTGTAACGATAACAGAACCGTTCTCTAACTGTAGACCCACTAATGCAATATTTCGTTCCCCATTAAAAAAACACCACCTGGTCAGGTCAAGGGACATGTCAGAGGATGACGAAGGGATCAGAAGAAGAGGAAGCAAGACAAACAAAGGTTACCGAGACCGATAGGGCAAGTTGACGGTAAAATGGAATGCACTGGAGGCAGTGGCGGGCGCAGAAATTCACAAAGGACCAGGGCATTACCTTAGAGGCGCCACCCGATCGACGGGGGCGCCACCAATATTGACGTTTATTTTTATTTTGAGGGGCGCCGTCACTGATCGTAGGGTCGCCGTCACTAGCTGGAGGGGCGCCGTCACGGGTTGGAGAGGCGCCATCACTGACCGGAGGGCGCCATCACTGGCCGCTTGAGCACCATCACTGGCCGCTTGAGCGCCATCACTGTCCGGTGTGGCGCCGTCACTAGCCAGAGGGGCGCCGTCACTGGCCGGAGGGGCACCGTCACTGATCGGAGTAGCGCCAGTTTTGCATGGGCGCCTCGGGTTCAAAGGGCCAGGGCATGATTTGAATGACAGTATGCTTGGTACGCCACTGACTGGAGGCTGAGTAGGCAAGCAAGGACAGATCATGCAACATCAATACTGAAAAGAGGCTGTATAAATAAACAATGGCTGGCAGGACTTCCAGAGGCAGAAACAGTACAGATCTAGGCATTGCAAATTTCAAAGAATATTTTCTGTTTGATAAAGCCTTGGGAGACAGGAATAATCGAGACAAGGTGTCAGGGCTCAAGAGGTCAGTGGAATATGAGCACCAGAGTCCAGTATAGCAGACTATGAGAAGATAAAACATTTTACATTTAATAAAGCTGCTCTCAAGGGCGGCACCACTTTCCAAAAGTTGGGAGGAGAGGCATATCTGAAGCCGATTCTTTCCATGCAACGCCCATACATAGGCGTAGGAACAGGGGTGGGGGGAGCAAATGGCCCCCAACATTTTGGATTTTAACATTACGCCTATGGGCGTTGCATGGAAAGAATCAACTTCAGAATGCTCCCCCCCCCAACTTGAACATAGTTCCTACGCCCCTGCGCCAATAGGTCTAATATTAAAATCTGAAAATGTTTGGGGGACGTGTCTCCCCTCCCCCGTCCCCTCCCCTCCGACGCCCATGGCTGCTCTCAACATTTGCATAAAGTTGAAGAGGGTACATCTGTTATATAGCCTTGGGTAAATCACTTAAAGGGAGTGTGCCTACTCACATCGCTTAGTTGGGGTTATTGACACTGGTCTATAGAACACAATTTTCTGAATTGAACCATTACTTCATTTCTCCAGATTCACCCTAGTTGCTGAGATATTCAAAGACTCCAGGAATTTGCTTGGGAGCAAAAAGTTATCGGGTAGACTCCAGAGGGCTTCCGCTACTAGAAGCACTGCAACTATCGATTAAACTGCTAGCATATTGTTAGCGCCGGCCAATAGCAATTAAACAAAACAGCTCGTGCACGCTGATAGCAGCAGCCGAACAGAAACTGGACGGCCATCATGTTTTTCGATGATGGCCGTTTCGATGATGGCCGATGGCCATTTTTTGAAGAAGATATCAATTTAGAGCTACGAAACTTGCACATAATAAAGTTCACAGTGGCAAGAACGTGCTGTGCAAAACTCGTCTTTCTATCTTGCATGATGTAACCGTAATTGTATTGTCTCATGTGCGCCGTTTTACATAACATCACCATAGTGGCGATCGTTTAATAGATATCGAAACAAAAACAAAACAACAACAATATAAGTGAAAATTCAACTAAAGGGGCTCCAGATGTGAATTTCATCATATACAACAATCAAACCAACAGCTACTTAGCGTATGAAAAATATTTTTGACATTCCAAAACAGTAGGCACACTCCCTTTAACAAGCCTCAGTGTCAGTTGGTTTGGAGCAAAAAAGCAAACAGTGGGATTCTTTTGCGTCAGATATACGGAAAAGCTTCCTAATGACATTGACAAGAAACCAGATGTAGCATTCATTCTCATACTATTTTTCCTGTAAATCTGTTAAAGTTAAACCATTCATTGTTGAGGCGTTATTTACTCACCGATTTATTTTGCATACCGATTTATTTTCTTTTGCATGCGATAATAATTTAGTGGACCTTTCGCACTAAAGCACTAAAGCAATGACGTCTTTTAGTAGAGCTGCTTCCATATTCTGTACATGATGTAACAGTAGAATTCGCGAACCTTGAATAGAGTTACTGGGTGTTTTGTTTTCATTTTGATTCGGGATTTTGGACGCTGGCTTTTCCCACTTTAATCGCACTGTTCCATTATTTTGCATGATTCAATAGATCCGAACCTGTAGGTGCGAAAAGTTAAAGCTACTCTTGATATCATTAGGTATTTTCCTGACCAGAAGGGGAGAGGTTCCGTTTCTAATTGAAGGCTGATTCTCCAAGGTGAGGATGACTTTGAACTTTTACTTGAATATTTGTGTGATGTTTTTTGCCTTGCAAGTTATAAGAGTTTATCTATTTCCCAAAAATAATGACAAATGACAATCATGTGATTAAATTATCAAATGCTGATGAACCATGGAGACATCCAAGGTTTTATAGGGCTCATTCAATTTACAGTGCATAACATCACCGTAAATTCCATTTTGTAACAGTAATGGCTGGATCTGTGGAAAATTTCATGTGATTTCCCAATGATGTATTGTTTTACATGTGAAAATACTACTATTTGTGCTATTTTTGTGTAGACCTGGAAGTAAGCACCAAATATTCCATCACAGTTGCTGGCACTAGGTCCAAAAAATGCAATTTATTTGATGCATCATTTTTTTGGCACAAAGTGGGCAGAGCGTCATAGGCACTGTACTTAAGGATAAAAAATGACAATTATTGACAACATTTCACTAAAAACACCTAGTCCCCATGGGAAATGGCCAGTCTCCAAAAATAATCACACCATCTTGAGCTGACACACAACTGTTTACTCCATATGCCATCTCAGTCACAACTCAAACTGTTTACATAAGTTTTTTTGGGTTTATTGCAGGAAATATTGAGACACCATCGTGTGGTGACTAATTACATCAAATATGTTTGTCATTCTCTTAGGATAACCTTTTTAAATTTTCCTGTTTATTTTTTTAAAGTAAATAAAGCTAATTTGTAAATGTAATTGCATGAAATTATTATGAAGTGTTTTTTTTAGTTATTCACCTGTGCTGTTGCTGCATCAATATTTTGATACAGTGATTTTAATTTGAGTCCAAATTTATTCAGGTGAGCCAAGGGATAACAAAATTGATGCACATTTAAAGCAATATTGCATCAATTTCCAAGAGAAGTAATAAGTGAACATCTGGGTGGCTGAAACTTAATTATGAGCCACAATGCACAGATTCATGTGCCATTCATCCCATCATTATTATCCAGTACTTCATAATTGCTGTTTATAAATCTGTCATTTTCCCCAATACCATTTCTATTGGGCTGGATCAAAATATAGATGCATCAAAAACATATTATTTGGGCCTAGTGCCAGTAACTGATCAGATGCTTGAAAAGTAGGTATGGTATTTTGATGTGTCTGATGTCACAGTAGTTAGGTACCCCTATTTTTGATTCTTTTCTGGCATTCAGGTTCTCCATCAGTTAGGTAGCTTGCTTGCTTTTAAATTTTAAAATGATGTTGTTGAAGTATGGATCCATTGGTAGGGCATTTGGCTCAGAATCTAGGGTTCCAGGCTCAAATCTTGATCTGGCTACTGCCTGCTGGGAAGGTCATTTAGTCTCATGGTCTTTTTTGGCTCAAATTTTCCATCTGATACCCAAGCAAAAATTGCATTTTGGGACACTGTAGTTTGAGAGGTTTATCTGTCCACCTAGTCTTCAGCTGTTAGCAGGTCTTCTTCACTCTGCAGTGGCAATAGTTGTTTCGTATTAGCCTAGCTTTGTTTGTCTGACTATGAATCCAGTCCATTCTTACTTCAAAAATGTTGCATTATAATAATTAATTTTATAAGTTTCATCTCTCAGGTAGGTGATTTTTGCTTCCAGTCCTGGAGGCTCTTAGGTAGCAAAAATGAAATTGCTGTGGCAATCCCCAATCCCATTCCCCAGCCATCATTATCATGGGCCAAGTCAAATTGTACATACTTATTTTTCATTGATGTGTTTTCAATTCATCACCACTGTTGTGGGTTGTTAGCTAAAACATATGTAGGTAGGTAGTGTCCAAACACAAATACTTTGTTAAGTCTTATTACTCAGCCTCAACATCACCCAACGTCACCACCGACCTCCGTGCGTCTGCTCTCTCTGTGCCCGACTGACTCCGCCAGCACGGCGCGCCGCCGGCCGCCGCCCCTGCGCTGCTTCTCGCATTGCCTCATCACATATCCGGGCCACGACCCGCGCCAGCACCACAAGTCATCCCGACGCAACCCGATCATCCCATCCGCTCCCAGAAGCAGACACCGGCGCCGGACCGCCGCGGCGCGGCGACGAGAACCCCCCGCCCCGCGCGGCCACTCAGTACCTACTGCTTACGCATCCACAAGATACTACACGTGTCTTTAGCAATGTATCGCAAGCATTAGCAGTCCATGCTTCATCTATGCACACAATGGTAGAATGGGAGAAAGAAGGATACCTACAAGAGTGAAAAGTGTAAACCATGGTGAATTGTTTGATGGTGGCAGGCATCCTCATTTGATGACATGTTCAGGAATTGCTCTGACAATGCTATGCTTTTTCTCTTGGCAAAGGTAATCAGAGTTCAGACTACAAACTATGGTATGCTTCACAAAATGATGTTAGGTAATTGAGCCACATGTGTTTTGACAGTGCATGAAAACACTTGACAGCCCCTTTGGGAATATTTTGAAGGTTTGAAGGTGTGTGCACTGGGTACCATATGCTCATAGTACTAGTTGGCGCACCATTAAAGCCCAATCATCACCAAGGTTTGGACATGACTGGCATTCCAGGTTTAGTCTCAATCCTCATGCATCCTATTTTTGCCAATATGTTCATAACTGTGTCATTTTTCCTCAGGAGAATCAGCCCACTAGTCATTCAAGATGCCTCCCTCCTCTGGAGAACTATGGGGCTACAGTTTTATGCCAGCCAACAGTACAGTGTACTGTCTGTTGCCAACTGGCATTCTGATTCCTCTCGAGGCACGACGAGACAAGCCACTCTTCAAGCTGAAAGGTATGTGTGTCTGTTTATCAAAACAAGGCCCAATGTAGTTGATGATGCAGCATTTTCTTGCCTGCTGCTCCCATGGTAAACTGTCCCATGTGTCCATGATACAACTGTCCATGTGTTTGACTTTCTAAACCGAAATGATGTAGATACCTACTGCATCCTCACTGTGCTCTGCATTTGCAGTACCTAGCTATTCTCTGTCTTATGTCTATCCTCTGTCTTATGTCTATCCTCTGTCTTATGTCTATCCTCTGTCTTATGTCTATCCTCTGTCTTATGTCTATCCTCTGTCTTATGTCTATCCTCTGTCTTATGTCTATCCTCTGTCTTATGTCTATCCTCTGTCTTATGTCTATCCTCTGTCTTATGTCTATCCTCTGTCTTATGTCTATCCTCTGTCTTATGTCTATCCTCTGTCTTATGTCTATCCTCTGTCTTATGTCTATCCTCTGTCTTATGTCTATCCTCTGTCTTATGTCTATCCTCTGTCTTATGTCTATCCTCTGTCTTATGTCTATCCTCTGTCTTATGTCTGTCCTCTGTCTTATGTCTATCCTCTGTCTTATGTCTATCCTCTGTCTTATGTCTATCCTCTGTCTTATGTCTATCCTCTGTCTTATGTCTATCCTCTGTCTTATGTCTATCCTCTGTCTTATGTCTATCCTCTGTCTTATGTCTATCCTCTGTCTTATGTCTATCCTCTGTCTTATGTCTATCCTCTGTCTTATGTCTATCCTCTGTCTTATGTCTATCCTCTGTCTTATGTCTATCCTCTGTCTTATGTCTATCCTCTGTCTTATGTCTATCCTCTGTCTTATGTCTATCCTCTGTCTTGTGTCTATCCTCTGTCTTATGTCTATCCTCTGTCTTATGTCTATCCTCTGTCTTATGTCTATCCTCTGTCTTATGTCTATCCTCTGTCTTATGTCTATCCTCTGTCTTATGTCTATCCTCTGTCTTGTGTCTATCCTCTGTCTTATGTCTATCCTCTGTCTTATGTCTATCCTCTGTCTTATGTCTATCCTCTGTCTTGTGTCTATCCTCTGTCTTATGTCTTTAGCATTCCATGCATACTGCTTATTGTGGACAAATGTGTGTCTGTGTCAGTCTAAACTTAACTTGTAGATGAATACTAGCCATAGATACAGTTCACTGTAGTTCATAATTGGATGCAAGATGGCCAATAACGCAGCTGTAGCCATGCTCTGAACACACTCACTCTGTCTGACCTGTCTCTTCACTGACCCCTGCAGCCGGCTGACGTATCATCACTCTTCTCACACACAGATGACCTGTGGAAGCTGGCCAAGAACCCGAAGGAGTACCCGTTCGGCCATCTGCTGGGCGAGCAGAGTCAGTACATCTTCCAGGGTGTCACACAGGACGGCGTCAGGGAGGACTTCTACGACGAGACGCGCCGGCTCTGCGACCTGCGTCTGCACGAGTCATATCTCCAGGTCCGAGAGCCACACGGCAACAAGGACGAGAAGATCTTTAACCAGTACCTCAGTGAGTGAAACGCTGGGGGATGACGGTGGGTTGAGTGAGTTTTAGTTACAGAGTTGGTGGAGGGGAGGGGAGAGGGGGTGTGATCGTTAGGGAAGAAGTTAAGTGAGATTTGTGTTGTAAGGGTGTTTAACAGGGTGTGGAAACTTGATATGTAAATACACATTTCATTTGTGCGATTTGCCTGTGTTCTAGTTGAAGTTGAAGCATTTAAATGTGTTTTGGGTGTTAAAAAGTAGGCTTGTGTTAAAGGTTGGTCGATATGCTGGCAAGATAATTTAACATGTTTGCGATCTGAGTGAAATCAATGCCGGGTCCCTTCACATTGTGCCACAAGATGAATCATCCAGCTGTCCTATATTATGATTCATCCAGCTGTCCTATATTAGAGACTTGATTAGCTGCCACTTCCAGCTGAGTCTGCCGTGTGCTGGCTGCTTGTCGTCCCATGTCGTGTCCGCCGCTGAGCTCCCTCCGCTGAGTATTGCCTTCTATAATCTCCCCCTCGCAGCTTCCCTATTCACGCTGCTGCTCCCTCCGCTGTGTATTGCCTTCTATAATCTCCCCCTCGCTGCTTCCCTATTCACGTTGCTGCTCCCTCCGCTGAGTATTGCCTTCTATAATCTCCCCTCGCAGCTTCCCTATTCACGCTGCTGCTCCCTCCGCTGAGTATTGCCTTCTATAATCTCCCCCTCGCAGCTTCCCTATTCACGTTGCTGCTCCCTCCGCTGTGTATTGCCTTCTATAATCTCCCCCTCGCAGCTTCCCTATTCACGCTGCTGCTCCCTCCGCTGAGTATTGCCTTCTATAATCTTCCCCTCGCTGCTTCCCTATTCACGCTGCTGCTCCCTCGGCTGAGTATTGCCTTCTATAATCTCCCCCTCGCAGCTTCCCTATTCACGCTGCTGCTCCCTCCGCTGAGTATTGCCTTCTATAAGCTCACCCTCGCAGCTTCCCTATTCGCGCTGCTGCTCCCCCCGCTGAGCATTGCCTTCTATAATCTCCCCCTCGCAGCTTCCCTATTCACGCTGCTGCTCCCTCCGCTGAGTATTGCCTTCTATAATCTCCCCTCGCAGCTTCCCTATTCACGCTGCTGCTCCCTCCGCTGTGTATTGCCTTCTATAATCTCCCCCTCGCAGCTTCCCTATTCGCGCTGCTGCTCCCTCCGCTGAGTATTGCCTTCTATAATCTCCCCCTCGCAGCTTCCGTATTCACGCTGCTGCTCCCTCCGCTGAGTATTGCCTTCTATAATCTCCCCCTCGCAGCTTCCCTATTCACGCTGCTGCTCCCTCCGCTGAGTATTGCCTTCTATAATCTCACCCTCGCAGCTTCCCTATTCGCGCTGCTGCTCCCCCCGCTGAGCATTGCCTTCTATAATCTCCCCCTCGCAGCTTCCCTATTCACGCTGCTGCTCCATCGGCTGAGTATTGCCTTCTATAATCTCCCCCTCGCAGCTTCCCTATTCACGCTGCTGCTCCCTCCGCTGAGTATTGCCTTCTATAATCTCCCCCTCGCAGCTTCCCTATTCACGCTGCTGCTCCCTCCGCTGAGTATTGCCTTCTATAATCTCCCCCTCGCAGCTTCCCTATTCACGCTGCTGCTCCCTCCGCTGTGTATTGCCTTCTATAATCTCCCCCTCGCAGCTTCCCTATTCGCGCTGCTGCTCCCTCCGCTGAGTATTGCCTTCTATAATCTCCCCCTCGCAGCTTCCCTATTCACGCTGCTGCTCCCTCCGCTGAGTATTGCCTTCTATAATCTCCCCCTCGCAGCTTCCCTATTCACGTTGCTGCTCCCTCCGCTGAGTATTGCCTTCTATAATCTCCCCCTCGCAGCTTCCCTATTCACGCTGCTGCTCCCTCCGCTGAGTATTGCCTTCTATAATCTCCCCCTCGCAGCTTCCCTATTCACGCTGCTGCTCCCTCCGCTGAGTATTGCCTTCTATAATCTCCCCCTCGCAGCTTCCCTATTCACGCTGAGCTCCCTCCGCCGAGTATTGCCTTCTATAATCTCCCCCTCGCAGCTTCCCTATTCACGCTGCTGCTCCCTCCGCTGTGTATTGCCTTCTATAATCTCCCCTCGCAGCTTCCCTATTCACGCTGCTGCTCCCTCCGCTGTGTATTGCCTTCTATAATCTCCCCTCGCAGCTTCCCTATTCACGCTGCTGCTCCCTCCGCTGTGTATTGCCTTCTATAATCTCCCCCTCGCAGCTTCCCTATTCACGCTGAGCTCCCTCCGCTGTGTATTGCCTTCTATAATCTCCCCCTCGCAGCTTCCCTATTCACGCTGCTGCTCCCTCCGCTGAGTATTGCCTTCTATAATCTCCCCTCGCAGCTTCCCTATTCACGCCCCTGAGCTCCCTCCGCTGAGTATTGCCTTCTATAATCGCCCCCTCGCAGCTTCCCTATTCACGTTGCTGCTCCCTCCGCTGAGTATTGCCTTCTATAATCTCCCCCTCGCAGCTTCCCTATTCACGCTGCTGCTTCCTCCGCTGTGTATTGCCTTCTATAATCTCCCCTCGCAGCTTCCCTATTCACGCCCCTGAGCTCCCTCCGCTGAGTATTGGCTTCTATAATCGCCCCCTCGCAGCTTCCCTATTCACGCTGCTGCTCCCTCCGCTGAGTATTGCCTTCTATAATCTCCCCCTCGCAGCTTCCCTATTCACGTTGCTGCTCCCTCCGCTGAGTATTGCCTTCTATAATCTCCCCCTCGCAGCTTCCCTATTCACGCTGCTGCTCCCTCCGCTGAGTATTGCCTTCTATAATCTCCCCCTCGCAGCTTCCCTATTCACGCTGCTGCTCCCTCTGCTGAGTATTGCCTTCTATAATCTCCCCCTCGCAGCTTCCCTATTCACGCTGCTGCTCCCTCCGCTGAGTATTGCCTTCTATAATCTCCCCCTCGCAGCTTCCCTATTCACGCTGCTGCTCCCTCCGCTGTGTATTGCCTTCTATAATCTCCCCCTCGCAGTTTCCCTATTCACGCTGGTGCTCCCTCCGCTGTGTATTGCCTTCTATAATCTCCCCTCGCAGCTTCCCTATTCACGCCCCTGAGCTCCCTCCGCTGAGTATTGCCTTCTATAATCGCCCCCTCGCAGCTTCCCTATTCACGTTGCTGCTCCCTCCGCTGAGTATTGCCTTCTATAATCTCCCCCTCGCAGCTTCCCTATTCACGCTGCTGCTTCCTCCGCTGTGTATTGCCTTCTATAATCTCCCCTCGCAGCTTCCCTATTCACGCCCCTGAGCTCCCTCCGCTGAGTATTGGCTTCTATAATCGCCCCCTCGCAGCTTCCCTATTCACGCTGCTGCTCCCTCCGCTAAGTATTGCCTTCTATAATCTCCCCCTCGCAGCTTCCCTATTCACGTTGCTCTCCCTCCGCTGAGTATTGCCTTCTATAATCTCCCCCTCGCAGCTTCCCTATTCACGCTGCTGCTCCCTCCGCTGAGTATTGCCTTCTATAATCTCCCCCTCGCAGCTTCCCTATTCACGCTGCTGCTCCCTCCGCTGAGTATTGCCTTCTATAATCTCCCCCTCGCAGCTTCCCTATTCACGCTGCTGCTCCCTCCGCTGAGTATTGCCTTCTATAATCTCCCCCTCGCAGCTTCCCTTTTCACGCTGCTGCTCCCTCCGCTGTGTATTGCCTTCTATAATCTCCCCCTCGCAGCTTCCCTATTCACGCCCCTGAGCTCCCTCCGCTGAGTATTGCCTTCTATAATCTCCCCCTCGCAGCTTCCCTATTCACGCCCCTGAGCTCCCTCCGCTGAGTATTGCCTTCTATAATCTCCCCCTCGCAGCTTCCCTTTTCACACTGCTGCTCCCTCCGCTGTGTATTGCCTTCTATAATCTCCCCCTCGCAGCTTCCCTATTCACGCCCCTGAGCTCCCTCCGCTGAGTATTGCCTTCTATAATCTCCCCCTCGCAGCTTCCCTATTCACGCTGCTGCTCCCTCCGCTGAGTATTGCCTTCTATAATCTCCCCCTCGCAGCTTCCCTATTCACGCTGCTGCTCCCTCCGCTGAGTATTGCCTTCTATAATCTCACCCTCGCAGCTTCCCTATTCACGCTGCTGCTCCCTCCGCTGAGTATTGCCTTCTATAATCTCCCCCTCGCAGCTTCCCTATTCACGCTGCTGCTCCCTCCGCTGAGTATTGCCTTCTATAATCTCCCCATCGCAGCTTCCCTATTCACGCCCCTGAGCTCCCTCCGCTGAGTATTGCCTTCTATAATCTCCCCCTCGCAGCTTCCCTATTCACGCTGCTGCTCCCTCCGCTGAGTATTGCCTTCTATAATCTCCCCCTCGCAGCTTCCCTATTCACGCTGCTGCTCCCTCCGCTGTGTATTGCCTTCTATAATCTCCCCCTCGCAGCTTCCCTATTCACGCTGCTGCTCCCTCCGCAGTCCGCTGTGTATTGCCTTCTATAATCTCCCCCTCGCAGCTTCCCTATTCACGCTGCTGCTCCCTCCGCTGAGTATTGCCTTCTATAATCTCCCTCGCAGCTTCCCTTTTCACGCTGCTGCTCCCTCCGCTGAGTATTGCCTTCTATAATCTCCTCCTCGTAGCTTCCCTATTCACGCTGCTGCTCCCTCCGCTGAGTATTGCCTTCTATAATCTCCCCCTCGCAGCTTCCCTATTCACGCTGCTGCTCCCTCCGCTGAGTATTGCCTTCTATAATCTCCCACTCGCAGCTTCCCTATTCACGCTGCTGCTCCCTCCGCTGAGTGTTGCCTTCTATAATCTCCCCCTCGCAGCTTCCCTATTCACTCTGCTGCTCCCTCCGCTGAGTATTGCCTTCTATAATCTCCCCCTCGCAGCTTCCCTATTCACGCTGCTGCTCCCTCCGCAGTCCGCTGTGTATTGCCTTCTATAATCTCCCCTCGCAGCTTCCCTATTCACGCTGCTGCTCCCTCCGCTGAGTATTGCCTTCTATAATCTCCCCCTCGCAGCTTCCCTATTCACGCTGCTGCTCCCTCCGCTGAGTATTGCCTTCTATAATCTCCTCCTCGCAGCTTCCCTATTCACGCTGCTGCTCCCTCCGCTGAGTATTGCCTTCTATAATCTCCCCCTCGCAGCTTCCCTATTCACGCTGCTGCTCCCTCCGCTGAGTATTGCCTGCTATAATCTCCCCCTCGCAGCTTCCCTATTCACGCTGCTGCTCCCTCCGCTGAGTATTGCCTGCTATAATCTCCCCCTCGCAGCTTCCCTATTCACGCTGATGCTCTCTCCGCTGAGTATTGCCTTCTATAATCTCCCCCTCGCAGCTTCCGTATTCACGCCCCTGAGCTCCCTCCGCTGAGTATTGCCTTCTATAATCTCCCCCTCGCAGCTTCCCTATTCACGCTGCTGCTCCTTCCGCGGAGTATTGCTTTCTATAATCTCTCCCTCGCAGCTTCCCTATTCACGCCCCTGAGCTCCCTCCGCTGAGTATTGCCTGCTATAATCTCCCCTCGCAGCTTCCCTATTCACGCTGCTGCTCCCTCCGCTGTGTATTGCCTTCTATAATCTCCCCTCGCAGCTTCCCTAATCGCGCTGCTGCTCCCTCCGCTGAGTATTGCCTTCTATAATCTCCCTCGTAGCTTCCCTTTTCACGCTGCTGCTCCCTCCGCTGAGTATTGCCTTCTATAATCTCCTCCCTCGCAGCTTCCCTTTTCAGGCTGCTGCTCCCTCCGCTGAGTATTGCCTTCTATAATCTCCCCCTCGCAGCTTCCCTATTCACACTGCTGCTCCCTCCGCTGAGTATTGCCTTCTATAATCTCCCCCTCGCAGCTTCCCTATTCACGCTGCTGCTCTCTCCGCTGAGTATTGCCTTCTATAATCTCCCCCTCGCAGCTTCCCTATTCACGCTGCTGCTCCCTCCGCAGTCCGCTGTGTATTGCCTTCTATAATCTCCCCTCGCAGCTTCCCTATTCACGCTGCTGCTCCCTCCGCTGAGTATTGCCTTCTATAATCTCCTCCTCGCAGCTTCCCTATTCACGCTGCTGCTCCCTCCGCTGTGTATTGCCTTCTATAATCTCCCCCTCGCAGCTTCCCTATTCACGCTGCTGCTCCTTCCGCTGAGTATTGCCTTCTATAATCTCCCCCTCGCAGCTTCCCTATTCACGCTGCTGCTCCCTCCGCTGAGTATTGCCTTCTATAATCTCCCCCTCGCAGCTTCCCTATTCACGCTGCTGCTCCCTCCGCTGAGTATTGCCTTCTATAATCTCCTCCCTCGCAGCTTCCCTTTTCAGGCTGCTGCTCCCTCCGCTGAGTATTGCCTTCTATAATCTTCCCCTCGCAGCTTCCCTATTCACACTGCTGCTCCCTCCGCTGAGTATTGCCTTCTATAATCGCCCCCTCGCAGCTTCCCTATTCACGCTGCTGCTCCCTCCGCTGAGTATTGCCTTCTATAATCTCCCCCTCGCAGCTTCCCTATTCACGCTGCTGCTCCCTCCGCTGAGTATTGCCTTCTATAATCTCCCCCTCGCAGCTTCCCTATTCACGCTGCTGCTCCCTCCGCTGAGTATTGCCTTCTATAATCTCCCCCTCGCAGCTTCCCTATTCACGCTGCTGCTCCCTCCGCTGTGTATTGCCTTCTATAATCTCCCCCTCGCAGCTTCCCTATTCACGCTGCTGCTCCCTCCGCTGTGTATTGCCTTCTATAATCTCCCCCTCGCAGCTTCCCTATTCGCGCTGCTGCTCCCTCTGCTGAGTATTGCCTTCTATAATCTCCCCCTCGCAGCTTCCCTATTCACGCTGCTGCTCCCTCCGCTGAGTATTGCCTTCTATAATCTCCCCCTCGCAGCTTCCCTATTCACGCTGTCCCTGCAAACCACCGTCTTGCAAATAGAAGGCGACATTCGCCCCCGTTCGTTGCACACGCAGGATCATATCCCAAACAGTGAGCGCCGAATAAGCGCAGGAGTTGCAGCGCCCTTAAACCCCAAATCAACATCACCAACCTCCCACCTTGACCTCTAACCTCCCACAGTCCACACCTCACTCCACGTGACCACTGAGAGTTGTGAACTCCCCCTCCCCCAGCCTCCCACACCACCTGACCGTGACCCCGTGACCTCACCCCCTCCCTATCAGCCTCCCAGTCCCACACCAGCTGACCGTGACACCGTGACCTCACCCCCTCCCTATCAGCCTCCCAGTCCCACACCAGCTGACCGTGACCCCGTGACCTCCCCCCTCTCTATCAGCCTCCCAGTCCCACACCACCTGACCGTGACCCCGTGACCTCACCCCCTCCCTATCAGCCTACCAGTCCCACACCAGCTGACCGTGACACCGTGACCTCACCCCCTCCCTATCAGCCTCCCAGTCCCACACCAGCTGACCGTGACCCCGTGACATCCCCTCTCTCTATCAGCCTCCCAGTCCCACACCAGCTGACCGTGACACCGTGACCTCACCCCCTCCCTATCAGCCTCCCAGTCCCACACCAGCTGACCGTGACACCGTTCCTCTCCCCAGGCGGAATCGGCATCCAGGTCCGCGAGCTGGACGAGATGCGCGACCCGGAAGTGATCGACTTTCGGGTGGACATGCTCCGTCTGTGTAAAGAGGCGATCGCTCACCGGGAGAAGAGCGACGAGACCCGACTTCAGTTCATGCACCCACCCGATCTGGACAGTACCTCACAGCTGGCGCCCAACCTGCTGGACAAGCTCACCAAGAGCAGTAAGACGAGTAGGTGGCAGACTTCGCATGACGACTGTGTCGCGAGGTGTCCAGTCACCGTTCTGTCTTTCACGTTGTCTCTGGCTTTGTCTCTGTCTATGTCTCTTTTCTTGTTTGGCACACTGTCGCACTGTTTTTGGTTGGGCATGCAGTGGTTTATTTTCGTTCCCCTGGTTTCTGGTTGTGGCCAATCTCTGTTGTCTTTTGGCTGGTTTGGCCTCTCGTTGTGGTCGGCGTTTCGGTCATGGTGTTTTGATGTGGTGGTGCTAGGTGTGCTCTCAGAACATTGCTAGTTAATCACGATGATTGGGAGTATGATTGGAACGATGATTGGGAGTATGATTGGAACGATGATTGGGAGTATGATTGGAGAGTGTTGGACGCATTTTCAAATGTTTCTGTTTGAAATCGCTTTGGAATTTTCAGTCTGTCTTCTGACTTTGATGACTGGATGAACAGTTCAAAGACATTATGTGAACCATATTTTACTTTGACCTGATCTTTGGTTGATGTTTTTTCGTCGACTTAGACTACACCTTCACATAATCGTCATGAAATATGTGAAAAGAGTGCAAATTAAAGACATTATGCAGTTTCGAGATATTCAAACGGTGCACATATTTAAAGGGCGATAGTCACCTTTTTCCACTAAAATGGAGTGATCACCTGAAATCGATACACGAGGCCAAAATATGATGCAAATTCATCACATTTTGCATAAAGACATTCCTACCGAAAGCTATTGTCAGTTTCCTACCGATAAGCGATCCACGCTTATATCGGTCGGTACTCAGCAAGTACTCGGTAACGAATTCAGTAACTTAGCCTCCCTACGCATTCTGCCGCCCAAAGGAAGAAAACCGTAAGCGTTACTCGCCTTATTTTACGCCAGAGCGGTTTTTAGGTTTTTGCAGACTACGCTTAAGCATATCACATAACACAGACCAAAGTAGGCATTACATTGATCGTTTTTATACAAGCATTCCACTGGTGCAACTGTTTTTTTTTTCTTCTAAAAAATATGCTTATTTGAAAATATATTGCTAATTGTTTTTTTTCCATGCCCCAAAAGTCCATATTTGTCTGTCATCTGTCACGACCAAAAAGCGTATGTCACGACGAAATCTTGCGGATGGTGGTTACGCTCTCTTTCCTGGTTACCAGAAGCTAAGAAAAGATGGCATATAAACGTAACCAAGTTACATACGTTTTTTTCCCTCGCTTCTATCCTACGTTTTTAGATTTACGACCAGACAAAAAGCGTAAGTGCGCAATACGTTTTTTCTCCTTAGTCATTGTTGCAAACTTTTAGACAAAGTGACGACAAAATAGCCGTGCCGTGTACAGCAATATTACAGAAATGAATGAATGAATGATGTACTTTAAACCACTTGATTCATTTTGAGAACCAGGGACAAACGTAATAAACGCGGCCATGGGATGTATGGGTGTGCATCAAATATAAACCATGGTATGCCTGGACAAGCATACGGGAACAACTGAGCAGCACTCGCCGCCCCTCGTTGGCAACCACGCCAGGGTGCGAGGTCGCCGGTCCCTCCGAGCGGTGCGTGGACGTCGTTTCCTCTTGAGCGGTGCGTGGTCGCCGGTCCCTCCGAGCGGTGCGTGGACGTCGTTTCCTCTTGAGCGGTGCGTGGTCGCCGGTCCCTCCGAGCAGTGCGTGGTCGCCGGTCCCTCCGAGCGGTGCGTGGTCGCCGGTCCCTCCGAGCGGTGCATGGTCGCCGGTCCCTCCGAGCGGTGCGTGGTCGCCGGTCCCTCCGAGCTGTGCGTGGACGTCGTTTCCTCTTGAGCGGTGCGTGGTCGCCGGTCCCTCCGAGCGGTGCGTGGACGTCGTTTCCTCTTGAGCGGTGCGTGGTCGCCGGTCCCTCCGATCGGTGCGTGGACGTCGTTTCCTCTTGAGCGGTGCGTGGTCGCCGGTCCCTCCGAGCGGTGCGTGGACGTCGTTTCCTCTTGAGCGGTGCGTGGTCGCCGGTCCCTCCGAGCGGTGCGTGGACGTCGTTTCCTCTTGAGCGGTGCGTGGTCGCCGGTCCCTCCGAGCGGTGCGTGGACGTCGTTTCCTCTTGAGCGGTGCATGGTCGCCGGTCCCTCCGAGCGGTGCGTGGTCGCCGGTCCCTCCGAGCGGTGCGTGGTCGCCGGTCCCTCCGAGCGGTGCGTGGTCGCCGGTCCCTCCGAGCGGTGCGTGGTCGCCGGTCCCTCCGAGCGGTGCGTGGACGTCGTTTCCTCTTGAGCGGTGCGTGGTCGCCGGTCCCTCCGAGCGGTGCGTGGACGTCGTTTCCTCTTGAGCGGTGCGTGGTCGCCGGTCCCTCCGAGCGGTGCGTGGACGTCGTTTCCTCTTGAGCGGTGCGTGGTCGCCGGTCCCTCCGAGCGGTGCGTGGACGTCGTTTCCTCTTGAGCGGTGCGTGGTCGCCGGTCCCTCCGAGCGGTGCGTGGTCGCCGGTCCCTCCGAGCGGTGCGTGGTCGCCGGTCCCTCCGAGCGGTGCGTGGTCGCCGGTCCCTCCGAGCGGTGCGTGGTCGCCGGTCCCCGGTGCGTGGTCGCCGGTCCCTCCGAGTGGTGCGTGATCGCCGGTCCCCGGTGCGTGGTCGCCGGTCCCTCCGAGCGGTGCGTGATCGCCGGTCCCCGGTGCGTGGTCGCCGGTCCCTCCGAGTGGTGCGTGGTCGCCGGTCCCCAGTGCGTGGTCGCCGGTCCCCGGTGCGTGGTCGCCGGTCCCTCCGAGTGGTGCGTGGTCGCCGGTCCCTCCGAGCGGTGCGTGGTCGCCGGTCCCCGGTGCGTGGTCGCCGGTCCCTCCGAGTGGTGCGTGATCGCCGGTCCCTCCGAGTGGTGCGTGGTCGCCGGTCCCCGGTGCGTGGTCGCCGGTCCCTCCGAGTGGTGCGTGATCGCCGGTCCCCGGTGCGTGGTCGCCGGTCCCTCCGAGCGGTGCGTGATCGCCGGTCCCCGGTGCGTGGTCGCCGGTCCCTCCGAGCGGTGCGTGGTCGCCGGTCCCTCCGAGTGGTGCGTGATCGCCGGTCCCCAGTGCGTGGTCGCCGGTCCCTCCGAGCGGTGCGTGGTCGCCGGTCCCCAGTGCGTGGTCGCCGGTCCCTCCGAGCGGTGCGTGGTCGCCGGTCCCTCCGAGTGGTGCGTGGTCGCCGGTCCCCAGTGCGTGGTCGCCGGTCCCTCCGAGCGGTGCGTGGTCGCCGGTCCCTCCGAGTGGTGCGTGATCGCCGGTCCCTCCGAGTGGTGCGTGATCGCCGGTCCCCGGTGCGTGGTCGCCGGTCCCTCCGAGCGGTGCGTGATCGCCGGTCCCCGGTGCGTGGTCGCCGGTCCCTCCGAGTGGTGCGTGGTCGCCGGTCCCCAGTGCGTGGTCGCCGGTCCCCGGTGCGTGGTCGCCGGTCCCTCCGAGTGGTGCGTGGTCGCCGGTCCCTCCGAGCGGTGCGTGGTCGCCGGTCCCCGGTGCGTGGTCGCCGGTCCCCAGTGCGTGGTCGCCGGTCCCCGGTGCGTGGTCGCCGGTCCCCAGTGCGTGGTCGCCGGTCCCCAGTGCGTGGTCGCCGGTCCCCAGTGCGTGGTCGCCGGTCCCCAGTGCGTGGTCGCCGGTCCCCAGTGCGTGGTCGCCGGTCCCCAGTGCGTGGTCGCCGGTCCCCAGTGCGTGGTCGCCGGTCCCCAGTGCGTGGTCGCCGGTCCCCGGTGCGTGGTCGCCGGTCCCCGGTGCGTGGTCGCCGGTCCCCAGTGCGTGGTCGCCGGTCCCCAGTGCGTGGTCGCCGGTCCCTCCGAGTGGTGCGTGGTCGCCGGTCCCCAGTGCGTGGTCGCCGGTCCCCGGTGCGTGGTCGCCGGTCCCTCCGAGTGGTGCGTGGTCGCCGGTCCCTCCGAGTGGTGCGTGGTCGCCGGTCCCCAGTGCGTGGTCGCCGGTCCCCAGTGCGTGGTCGCCGGTCCCCGGTGCGTGGTCGCCGGTCCCCAGTGCGTGGTCGCCGGTCCCCGGTGCGTGGTCGCCGGTCCCCAGTGCGTGGTCGCCGGTCCCCGGAACGTGGTTGCTGACGTGTCCATGCAGTTACCGATAACACAACATTTGTATGTCATCGATTTCGACCACTGATTCCTCTAATGTAACATTCCATGAGTTGTCGAGACTGGAGTTGGTTCTGTCTGCTCCCTCGAGAGGTACAAGGTCGTCTGTCCCCGGTGCGTGGCCGTCTGTCCCCGGTGCGTGACCGCCGTCTGTCCCTGGTGCGTGACCGCCGTCTGTCCCCGGTGCGTGACCGCCGTCTGTCCCCGGTGTGTGACCGCCATCTGTCCCCGGTGCGTGACCGCCATCTGTCCCCGGTGCGTGACCGCCGTCTGTCCCCGGTGTGTGACCGCCATCTGTCCCCGGTGCGTGACCGCCATCTGTCCCCGGTGCGTGACCGCCATCTGTCCCTGGTGTGTGACCGCCGTCTGTCCCCGGTGCGTGACCGCCGTCTGTCCCCGGTGCGTGACCGCCGTCTGTCCCCGGTGCGTGACTGCCGTCTGTCCCCGGTGCGTGACCGCCGTCTGTCCCTGGTGCGTGACCGCCATCTGTCCCCGGTGCGTGACCGCCGTCTGTCCCCGGTGCCGTGACTGCCGTCTGTCCCCGGTGCGTGACTGCCGTCTGTCCCCGAAATGTGGAATGTGGAATTAAAGCGTATCTGCACTTTTATTTATGGTGACTATGGAAGAGAAGCGTATCTTCACCATACGTTTTTCTTCCGTTGTTGCATAAAGCTGTATCATGTCAAATCATGGCGGTAAATAAATGTAAGTGCGGACTTACGGCTATTGACTGGCCACTGCTGAGTTTTCGTTGGACGTACGCCTTTCCGCTGGAGATACGTCTCTCTTCCTTGGGTCATACAATTTTTCGGATGTACATACGTCTTTTGGGGAAAATGTTTTTGCAATAACTTTTTTTGCAAATTTGTATAGGTATTTTTGGTTAGAAAATTCCGATGCAGTTAGACATGGCGAATCGAATGATACAAATAACTCAATTTCGCCCAAAGTGGCGCTTACGGCTTTCTTCCTTTGGATGACAGCATTGTTATTTATCATGAAGGTATGCAATATGTTTCCTGCACTCTATCTTTTGCGAATATGTGCCAAACTTTTATGAACAATCGACAATCATTTGGAAAAGTGCATTGAAATCGGCAGTTTAGGTTGGTCCCGGACGGCGACTTATTTAGTGTCGGCGATTTGTTTATAAGTGCCCATTCAACAACGTTGAACAGGTTGATGCAAAAGCGCCAGATGTTGCGCTTTCCAATAGTGGAAGGAAAATACCTATCATTAATTTTCCCAAACTTCCAACTTTGAATTAGGGAATAATTTGATTTAATTCTTAAATGTATATCACATTTTAATACCATAACGGTAGCCAAAGAAATTGTTGCTAACAAAATCAAAAGGTGATCATCTCCCTTTAACCGTTTGTATACAATTCAGCAATGGGATCGTAGGTTCACGAATAACGCATATTATTTCTTGTCTGAAATTAATGTCAAGCATGGGTGCCGCTCTTCACAGTCAATTTCTTGACGCTTATTTGATCACTGTATTGACTTGCGTGGCAAGTGATCATGACCGATACGGGGATCCGGCGATACTGAATCATTTCATTAAGCTAGTGAAACTATTATAGCAATGAATGGCGACATTCCCTTTCGAGCACACCGTATAAGACTGCAATGCTATCAACGGTGTCTTTCGATGTCACGTTAAAGGGAATGTTTCACCTTTCTGAAAGTTGTCAAATATACGCTGGTTGTAGTCTAAAATATGAAGTAAGTGCTGCTGAAAACGATGGTGATATTTTTTATCTCGAAAAGTCACTTAACTTTATACAAATCAAGTTTTTAATTTTGGGATGATGACGTCTTTATTGAGCTATAGACCGCCGCTGATTGGCTGACGAAGTGGGATTGGCTGACAAAGTGGCTGTCAGCCAATCAGCGGCGGCACTAGCCTAGACCCCATTTTGCAAACTATAAATTAAATTGCTTAAAAACGGCTAAGTTTTGGGGAAAATGACCTTAGTATTTTCGGCATTTCAATAACATATTGGCATACAATAACATATTAATAACGGCCAAAGATAATGGCTATCTCAGTTCAAAACCAATACAGAGGTGAAACATTGCCTTGAAGTCGTTAAACGGGTTGTCCTAGTAATGCATTATGATCAGTGGATATGATATTATGTATCTATTTTAAGAAGTTCGTTTATCCAACTGGCATTGTTCAGCGCCATAAAACTGCATGTGTCTCAATGTGACATGGGCTCAAAATGACCGAAGTTGTCGGCGCCCCCTAAACTCAAATGAACAAACAAACAACTATGACCAGTTGTAACATTTGCTTGGGCTGGTGTCGATGTATCCTACTACTTTGGTCGGTGATCTGTTGGTACTCGTTAACTGGTCTGTTGGCTGCAACCCTGACCAGAATGCAGCACTCTGTGAAGAAATCCTCTTACCGGTCGTGCGAACCTCTCGTAACCTCTCGTAACCTCTCGTAACCTCTCGTAACCTCTCGTAACCTCTCGTAACCTCTCGTAACCTCTCGTAACCTCTCGTAACCTCTCGTAACCTCTCGTAACCTCTCGTAACCTCTCGTAACCTCTCGTAACCTCTCGTAACCTCTCGTAACCTCTCGTAACCTCTCGTAACCTCTCGTAACCTCTCGTAACCTCTCGTAACCTCTCGTAACCTCTCGTAACCTCTCGTAACCTCTCGTAACCTCTCGTAACCTCTCGTAACCTCTCGTAACCTCTCGTAACCTCTCGTAACCTGTGGTATATATGATACCGGTCGTGACCTCTCTGACCTGTGGTATCTATGATACCGGTCGTGACCTCTCGCGACCTCTCACCTGTGGTGCCTTTCGTGATAACCTCCCGTCAGCCGTGAACTCTTTGTGACCCGCGCGGCGTGCCGACAGACGTGATCACGCTGAACGTGCTGGTGTCCGGAGACGACATCCCCACCACGGAAGTTAACATCACTGCTGACCTCTACCCCGAGGGACTGGTCGAAAGGGTGAGCACTGAGGAGCCCCCTCCCCCCTCCACACACACCGATATACCCTGTGTGACTGGAGCTTGTGGCCTGCATTTCTTCATTTGGACGCGACAAGCAGATTTGTACTCCCGTGTGAATTCGTATAAACTTATTGCCCAGGTTGAGGTCGTTCTTAGCCCCTGGTACATTCAGGCTTGACAGCAGCACGGTATGGTTCCATCTATTTTGTTTGGAATGGATGTTGCTTATATATGAACAGCAGGTTAAAGATTTGTCGGAGTTCCCCTCTTATTTTGCTATAAATGTTTGATGAACCATGGTTCGACTGTCTAACCATGGTTCATCAAGCATTTATATCAAAATAAGAGGGGAACTCCGACAGACGCATGTCTCCGACAGCTCCGACAACTTAGACATGCGTCTGCTTGCCTTCGACCTCTGACCTGTTCCTGCTTATGTCTGTTGTCTGCTAACCTCTGACCTCTGACCCCTGACCTCTGACCCTGACCTCTGACCCTGGCCTCTGACCCTGACCCCTGGCCCCTGGCCCTGACCTCTGACCCTGACCTCTGACCCTGACCTCTGAACCTGACCTCTGACCCTGACCTCTGACCCTGACCTCTGACCCTGACCTCTGACCCTGACCTCTGACCCTGACCTCTGACCCTGACCTCTGACCCTGACCTCTGGCCCTGACCTCTGACCCTGACCTCTGACACTGACTTCTGACCCTGACCTCTGACCCTGACCTCTGACCCTGACCTCTGACCCTGACCTCTGACCCTGACGTCTGACCCTGACCTATGACCCTGGCCTCTGACCCTAACCTCTGCCCCTGACCTCTGGCCCTGACCTCTGACCCTGACCTCTGACCCTGACCCCTGACCCTGACGTCCGACCTCTGACCTCTGACCCTGACCTCTGCTATCTGACCATGGACCTCTGACCCTGACCTCTGACCTCTGACCCTGACATATAACCCTGACCTCTGACCCTGACCTCTGACCCTGACCTCTGATACTGACCTCTGATCCTGACCTCTGACCTCTGACCTCTGACCTCTGACATCTGACATCTGACCTCTGACCCTGCCCTCTAACCCTGACCTCTGACTCTGACCGTGACCTCTGACCCTGACCTCTGACCTCTGACCCTGACCTCTGATCTCTGTCCTCTGATCTCTGACCTCTGATCTCTGATATCTGACCTCTGATCTCTGACCCTGACCTCTGACCTCTGACCTCTGACGTGACCCTGATCTCTGACCCTGACCCCTGACCTCTGACCCTGACCTCTGACCCTGAACTCTGACCCTGAACTCTGACCCTGAACTCTGACCCTGACCTCTGACCCTGACCTCTGACCCTGACCTCTGACCCTGACCTCTGACCCTGACCTCTGACTCTGACCTCTGACTCTGCCCTCTGACTCTGACCTCTGACCCTGACCTCTGACCGCTGATCTCTGACCAATACCTCTGACCCTGACCCTGACCTCTGACCTCTGACCTCTGACCTCTGACCTCTGAACTCTGACCTCTGAACTCTGAACTCTGACCTCTGACATCTGACATTTGACCTCTGACATCTGACATCTGACATCTGACCCTGACCTCTGACCTCTGACCTCTGACCTCTGACCTCTGACCTCTGACCCCTGTTCTCTGACCTTTGACCCTGACCTCTGACCTTTGACCTCCCACCAGGTGTGGCAGCGCACATATAACCAGACGCACCGGATGACCGACTCGAAAAGCCTGCAGGCGGCCCGCACCCAGCGAGACAAATACCTTCTCAAAGTCACCGGCAATGAGATGTACTTCACTGCTGTCAAACCGCTCCTACAGTACCGGGTACGTGGTACACAGTTCAGCAGTACAGTACCGGGTACGTGGTACACAGGCAGCAGTACCGGGTACGTGGTACACAGGTCAGCAGTACAGTACCGGGTACGTGGTACACATGTCAGCAGTACAGTACCGGGTACGTGGTACACAGGCAGCAGTACGGTACCGGGTACGTGGTACACATGTCAGCAGTACAGTACCGGGTACGTGGTACACAGGTCAGCAGTACCAGGTACGTGGTACACAGGTCAGCAGTACAGTACCGGGTACGTGGTACACAGGTCAGCAGTACAGTACCGGGTACGTGGTACACAGGTCAGCAGTACAGTACCGGGTACGTGGTACACAGGCAGCAGTACGGTACCGGGTACGTGGTACACAGGTCAGTAGTACGGTATCGGGTACGTGGTACACAGGTCAGCAGTACCAGGTACGTGGTACACAGGTCAGCAGTGCAGTACCGGGTACGTGGTACACAGGTCAGCAGTACAGTACCGGGTACGTGGTACACAGGCAGCAGTACAGTACCGGGTACGTGGTACACAGGTCAGCAGTACCAGGTACGTGGTACACAGGTCAGCAGTACAGTACCGGGTACGTGGTACACAGGCAGCAGTACGGTACCGGGTACGTGGTACACAGGTCAGTAGTACGGTACCGGGTACGTGGTACACATGTCAGCAGTACGGTACCGGGTACGTGGTACACAGGTCAGCAGTACCGGGTGTGTGGTACACAGGTCAGCAGTACAGTACCGGGTACGTGGTACACAGGTCAGCAGTACGGTACCGGGTACGTGGTACACAGGTCAGCAGTACAGTACCGGGTACCGGGTACGTGGTACACAGGTCAGCAGTACCGGGTGTGTGGTACACAGGTCAGCAGTACGGTACCGGGTACGTGGTACACAGGTCAGCAATACAGTACCGGGTACGTGGTACACAGGCAGCAGTACGGTACCGGGTACGTGGTACACAGGTCAGTAGTACGGTACCGGGTACGTGGTACACAGGTCAGCAGTACAGTACCGGGTACGTGGTACACAGGTCAGCAGTACCAGGTACGTGGTACACAGGTCAGCAGTACAGTACCGGGTACGTGGTACACAGGTCAGCAGTACGGTACCGGGTACGTGGTACACAGGTCAGCAGTACGGTACCGGGTACGTGGTACACAGGTCAGCAGTACAGTACCGGGTACCGGGTACGTGGTACACAGGTCAGCAGTACCGGGTGTGTGGTACACAGGTCAGCAGTACGGTACCGGGTACGTGGTACACAGGTCAGCAGTACAGTACCGGGTACGTGGTACACAGGTCAGCAGTACCGGGTACGTGGTACACAGGTCAGCAGTACGGTACCGGGTACGTGGTACACAGGTCAGCAGTACAGTACCGGGTACGTGGTACACAGGTCAGCAGTACAGTACCGGGTACGTGGTACACAGGTCAGCAGTACGGTACCAGGTACGTGGTACACAGGTCAGCAGTACCGGGTACGTGGTACACAGGTCAGCAGTACGGTACCGGGTACGTGGTACACAGGTCAGCAGTACGGTACCGGGTACGTGGTACACAGGTCAGCAGTACCGGGTGTGTGGTACACAGGTCAGCAGTACAGTACCGGGTACGTGGTACACAGGTCAGCAGTACGGTACCGGGTACGTGGTACACAGGTCAGCAGTACCGGGTGTGTGGTACACAGGTCAGCAGTACAGTACCGGTTACGTGGTACACAGGTCAGCAGTACAGTACCGGGTACGTGGTACACAGGTCAGCAGTACCGGGTGTGTGGTACACAGGTCAGCAGTACAGTACCGGGTACGTGGTACACAGGTCAGCAGTACAGTACCGGGTACGTGGTACACAGGTCAGCAGTACAGTACCGGGTACGTGGTACACAGGTCAGCAGTACGGTACCGGGTACGTGGTACACAGGCAGCAGTACGGTACCGGGTACGTGGTACACAGGTCAGTAGTACGGTACCGGGTACGTGGTACACAGGTCAGCAGTACCGGGTGTGGTACACAGGTCAGCAGTACAGTACCGGGTACGTGGTACACAGGTCAGCAGTACAGTACTGGGTACGTGGTACACAGGCAGCAGTACGGTACCGGGTACGTGGTACACAGGTCAGTAGTACGGTACCGAGTACGTGGTACACAGGTCAGCAGTACCGGGTGTGTGGTACACAGGTCAGCAGTACGGTACCGGGTACGTGGTACACAGGTCAGCAGTACAGTACCGGGTACGTGGTACACAGGCATCAGTACGGTACCGGGTACGTGGTACACAGGCAGCAGTACAGTACCGGGTACGTGGTACACAGGTCAGCAGTACAGTACCGGGTACGTGGTACACAGGTCAGCAGTGCAGTACCGGGTACGTGGTACACAGGTCAGCAGTACAGTACCGGGTACGTGGTACACAGGCAGCAGTACGGTACCGGGTACGTGGTACACAGGTCAGTAGTACGGTACCAGGTACGTGGTACACAGGTCAGCAGTACCAGGTACGTGGTACACATGTCAGCAGTACGGTACCGGGTACGTGGTACACAGGTCAGCAGTACCGGGTGTGTGGTACACAGGTCAGCAGTACGGTACCGGGTACGTGGTACACAGGTCAGCAGTACAGTACCGGGTACGTGGTACACAGGTCAGCAGTACCGGGTACGTGGTACACAGGCAGCAGTACGGTACCGGGTACGTGGTACACAGGTCAGCAGTACCGGGTGTGTGGTACACAGGTCAGCAGTACGGTACCGGGTACGTGGTACACAGGTCAGCAGTACAGTACCGGGTACGTGGTACACAGGCAGCAGTACAGTACCGGGTACGTGGTACACAGGTCAGCAGTACAGTACCGGGTACGTGGTACACAGGCAGCAGTACAGTACCGGGTACGTGGTACACAGGTCAGTAGTACAGTACCGGGTACGTGGTACACAGGCAGCAGTACGGTACCGGGTACGTGGTACACAGGTCAGTAGTACGGTACCAGGTACGTGGTACACAGGTCAGCAGTACCGGGTACGTGGTACACAGGCAGCAGTACGGTACCGGGTACGTGGTACACAGGTCAGCAGTACAGTACCGGGTACGTGGTACACAGGTCAGCAGTACAGTACCGGGTACGTGGTACACAGGTCAGCAGTACAGTACCGGGTACGTGGTACACAGGTCAGCAGTACAGTACCGGGTACGTGGTACACAGGTTAGCAGTACAGTACCGGGTACGTGGTACACAGGTTAGCAGTACGGTACCGGGTACGTGGTGCACAGGTCAGCAGTACGGTACCGGGTACGTGGTACACAGGCAGCAGTACGGTACCGGGTACGTGGTACACAGGTCAGCAGTACGGTACCGGGTACGTGGTACACAGGTCAGCAGTACGGTACCGGGTACGTGGTACACAGGTCAGCAGTACCGGGTGTGTGGTACACAGGTCAGCAGTACGGTACCGGGTACGTGGTACACAGGTCAGCAGTACCGGGTGTGTGGTACACAGGTCAGCAGTACGGTACCGGGTACGTGGTACACAGGCAGCAGTACGGTACCGGGTACGTGGTACACAGGCAGCAGTACAGTACCGGGCGTATTTGGCACACCAGCTAAGATGGCAGTTATGTAGAATGTACATCCGCGACATTGACTGGCCCTATAAATGAGTTAATTACTATGAGTTTATAACAACAATTCCAATGATCAACCTAAACAAAGTTAAATGGAGCGTGTTTACTGGAAGAGAAAGTAGCATTCGGAGATTCCGATGCAGATGAGCCTAAGTTGAGTTTTAGGTGAGTCTAGGGCTAGGTAATCGTATGCCTGCAAAGTCTACACGCGCCACATAGCCTAGTAGCTGCGGCGCCCTTAAACCCAAATCATCATCGAAGTCTACACAATACTAAGCCTTGGTAGAGGCTATTGTGCTGCTCCAGCCTATGCGAACAGTGACGTCGTGTGACCGACCTCCGTGTCTTCGTCGTCAGTACATCCGGACCTGTATCGCCAAGGATGTGAAGCCGCACCTTGTTCTGCTGTCCCGGCGAGCCGTCTGCGACGTGATCCCCGCCAGCAGCCACCTGGAGCCGATGTACGCGCGTCGGGCGGCGGCGAGCCAGGAGCCGGCGGCGACACGCGAGACCATCAACCTGTACACCATCAGCGACCCGTTCCTGATGACCGTCTGCGGCGTGCAGTACCTTAACGTGTCGGACGTGGACAGGGTGAGGAGCCGGATAGAGGGGTGGAGGGGGCGGAGTGAGGCGAGGTTTGGGCGGGGATGGGGTAATGACAGCATGAGGTGGAGAAGGGAGGTCAGCCGGGGGGATAGAAGGCGATGACAGCTGATCAAAGGGAAGGTGGTGAAAGGGCTGTGGATCGTTGGTGCTGCTCCTGATTAGGTGTTGGTGGCTATGTGGGGGCAATATACCCATGTTTGCTAGGCTCTGGTACGAAGTCGATGAAGACCTTCTTTGTCTGATGGTGGTAGGACTCGCTTTGCAACGCGGTGAGTCAGGTTATGTTTCAGAAACGCTCATTTATTACGTAAGAATCATTGGAACCTATGCTCGTCCCTTACCAGCCTCGGTATAGTAATTCACGTGCGTGCCATATCTCGCGTTCAGTATACCACCTCCCTCTCAGTTCAATAACTCCGGGGGGGGGGGGGGGGGGGGGCTACCGGCCAGTTTTACGTCAACGTTGGCCTCTACCTGCTCGCTGTGTGACCTGTAACGCTCCCCTCCCCGTGCCCAGTTTTACGTGAAAGTCGGTCTCTATCTGGGCGCCACGGCGCTGTGCGATCTGGAGGAGACGCCGCCGGTTAGCGGGGACCAGGTGCCTCGCTGGAACAAGACCATCACGTTCGAGACGCTCGTCCAGGACTTGCCCCTCTCCAGCCGGCTCTGTATGGGTGTCGTGGGGGTCTCCAAACGGAAGAAGAAGGAGGTGAGGAGCTGGGGAGGTGTAAAGGGGCGCGATATGCAGGTGTGTTGGGTCTGACATGTGCGAAGGAGACAAGTGAGGCGTAGTTAAGTACAAGTTAAGTACAAGTTAAGTGCAAGTTAAGTACAAGTTAAGTACAAATTAAGTACAAGTTAAGTATTAAGTACAAGTACGGGACAAGTTAAGTACAAGTTATGTATTAAGTACAAGTACGGGACAAGTTAAGCTGTCAAATACTGTCCCTGACGCGATAGGCTACATTCGAGCGCAGCTCTTGTTTATGTTTCGTCGTGCCGTTCTGTATGTTTCGTAGGGCAAACATAACAACTACGTAACAGTAATGGTACGTGGTACATATACATGGGTCTGTGTTCGCAGCTGTCCGTCTTTTCTCTGTCTGACTGTTGTTTTGTTCCACAGGAGCACTTTCTGCTGGCGTGGTGCAACCTGGCGTTGTTCGACTACAAACGACAGCTGCTCTCCGGGAAGAAGAAGCTCACCCTCTGGCCGGTACCCAAGGGCCAGTACCCCAACGAGAAGCTGTGCCCGCTCGAGCCAATCGGTAAGTGTGGGCTGTGTGATACCCTGCTTTAACGAAGGCGATGAGGCTACCATCACACTGCCCGCTGTCATGAAGTGGGTTTTAATCTGGCGTGTGTAAGGTGTGTTTGACAATGCTGTTGGCCTTTTATTGCCTTGTAAATGTGTATTCGTATTAGCAAATGCTTGGGTGGCATGCGCTATCTAAAGTGTCTTGTAGTGAACTCAATCTGCAAGAAGTCTGGTCAGCCAGTCTCGTTTGATGCTGGGCGTCGGGCGACTTACTGTGTCATCGAACCAAATTGTCTCGTCCCCATGACGTGATTCGGTTGTGACTGCAGCATGAGATTGAACAATGTTTGTACATGCAGCTGAAGATTGGGTTTGTCATAGATATATAAGACTAGCACTGTTTCGTACTGCATGCATATTAGTGGTGCCAATCGGTACAATAATTTTCGGAATTCCGAATTTGTCCGAAGACCGATTCGGTTTTCGGACGGACATAAGCATATTTCTTCGGACATTTTCGGACATCCAATACCCAAGGATGGTTTGTCGCGAAAATCACTTGTTATTTTTTTTTGTTATTATTAAAAAAGAAAGTGTGCCACAGGTAATTCATTTCCATATCACACACTTGTTCTGCTTTCGGACAAATGTCGGACAAACAATGATATTAGGACAGTTTCGGACGGACATCAGACCATGGTCTTGGACATCGGTCGGACATTGGACAAATATTTTCTGAAACTGGTACCACTAATACATATGCGTATGCAATGTATGATGCTCACACTGCTCTCCGAGTCTCATGTGCCGGCTGCCCTCCACCGCAGTAACCACCATCGTCTGCCCTGTCCGCAGGTCCTAACCCGGTACAGAACCACAGTAACCACCATCGTCTGCCCTGTCCGCAGGTCCTAACCCGGTACAGGACCGCAGTAACCACCATCGTCTGCCCTGTCCGCAGGTCCTAACCCGGTACAGAACCACAGTAACCACCATCGTCTGCCCTGCCCGCAGGTCCTAACCCGGTACAGAATCACAGTAACCACCATCGTCTGCCCTGCCCGCAGGTCCTAACCCGGTACAGAACCACAGTAACCACCATCGTCTGCCCTGCCCGCAGGTCCTAACCCGGTACAGAACCACAGTAACCACCATCGTCTGCCCTGTCCGCAGGTCCTAACCCGGTACAGAACCACAGTAACCACCATCGTCTGCCCTGTCCGCAGGTCCTAACCCGGTACAGGACCGCAGTAACCACCATCGTCTGCCCTGTCCGCAGGTCCTAACCCGGTACAGAACCACAGTAACCACCATCGTCTGCCCTGCCCGCAGGTCCTAACCCGGTACAGAACCACAGTAACCACCATCGTCTGCCCTGCCCGCAGGTCCTAACCCGGTACAGAATCACAGTAACCACCATCGTCTGCCCTGCCCGCAGGTCCTAACCCGGTACAGAACCACAGTAACCACCATCGTCTGCCCTGTCCGCAGGTCCTAACCCGGTACAGAACCACAGTAACCACCATCGTCTGCCCTGTCCGCAGGTCCTAACCCGGTACAGGACCACAGTAACCACCATCGTCTGCCCTGTCCGCAGGTCCTAACCCGGTACAGAACCACAGTAACCACCATCGTCTGCCCTGTCCGCAGGTCCTAACCCGGTACAGGACCGCAGTAACCACCATCGTCTGCCCTGTCCGCAGGTCCTAACCCGGTACAGAACCACAGTAACCACCATCGTCTGCCCTGTCCGCAGGTCCTAACCCGGTACAGAACCACAGTAACCACCATCGTCTGCCCTGTCCGCAGGTCCTAACCCGGTACAGAACCACAGTAACCACCATCGTCTGCCCTGTCCGCAGGTCCTAACCCGGTACAGGACCGCAGTAACCACCATCGTCTGCCCTGTCCGCAGGTCCTAACCCGGTACAGAACCACAGTAACCACCATCGTCTGCCCTGTCCGCAGTTCCTAACCCGGTACAGAACCACAGTAACCACCATCGTCTGCCCTGTCCGCAGGTCCTAACCCGGTACAGAACCACATTAACCACCATCGTCTGCCCTGTCCGCAGGTCCTAACCCGGTACAGGACCGCAGTAACCACCATCGTCTGCCCTGTCCGCAGGTCCTAACCCGGTACAGAACCACAGTAACCACCATCGTCTGCCCTGTCCGCAGGTCCTAACCCGGTACAGAACCACAGTAACCACCATCGTCTGCCCTGCCCGCAGGTCCTAACCCGGTACAGAACCACAGTAACCACCATCGTCTGCCCTGCCCGCAGGTCCTAACCCGGTACAGAATCACAGTAACCACCATCGTCTGCCCTGCCCGCAGGTCCTAACCCGGTACAGAACCACAGTAACCACCATCGTCTGCCCTGTCCGCAGGTCCTAACCCGGTACAGAACCACAGTAACCACCATCGTCTGCCCTGTCCGCAGGTCCTAACCCGGTACAGAACCACAGTAACCACCATCGTCTGCCCTGTCCGCAGGTCCTAACCCGGTACAGGACCGCAGTAACCACCATCGTCTGCCCTGTCCGCAGGTCCTAACCCGGTACAGAACCACAGTAACCACCATCGTCTGCCCTGTCCGCAGGTCCTAACCCGGTACAGGACCGCAGTAACCACCATCGTCTGCCCTGTCCGCAGGTCCTAACCCGGTACAGAACCACAGTAACCACCATCGTCTGCCCTGTCCGCAGGTCCTAACCCGGTACAGGACCGCAGTAACCACCATCGTCTGCCCTGTCCGCAGGTCCTAACCCGGTACAGGACCGCAGTAACCACCATCGTCTGCCCTGTCCGCAGGTCCTAACCCGGTACAGAACCACAGTAACCACCATCGTCTGCCCTGTCCGCAGGTCCTAACCCGGTACAGGACCGCAGTAACCACCATCGTCTGCCCTGCCCGCAGGTCCTAACCCGGTACAGAACCACAGTAACCACCATCGTCTGCCCTGTCCGCAGGTCCTAACCCGGTACAGGACCGCAGTAACCACCATCGTCTGCCCTGTCCGCAGGTCCTAACCCGGTACAGAACCACAGTAACCACCATCGTCTGCCCTGTTCGCAGGTCCTAACCTAACCCGGTACAGAACCACAGTAACCACCATCGTCTGCCCTGTCCGCAGGTCCTAACCCGGTGCAGGACCCGAACGTGGCCTGGCTGGAGGTGGAGCTACCCTCCTACCCCAAGCCGGTCGAGTTCCCCTCCGACCAGCGCGTCTACGAGCTGGGCGCGATGGTCGACGAGCGCTCGCCGCCCGAACAGAAGGTACGAGCGTGGCGGGGACACGGTGGGGTGGGGGTACAGAAGGTGGAGACCAGGGGACACGGTTGGATGGGGTACAGAAGGTGGAGAGAGGGGGACACGGTGGGATGGGGTACAGAAGGGGAGAGTAGGGGACACGGTGGGGTGGGGTACATAAGGTGGAGAGTAGGGGACACGGTGGGGTGGGGTACAGAAGGTGGAGACCAGGGGACACGGTTGGGTGGGGTACAGAAGGTGGAGAGTAGGGGACACGGTGGGGTGGGGTACAGAAGGTGGAGAGAGGGGGACACAGTGGGGTGGGGTACAAAAGGGGAGAGTAGGGGACACGGTGGGGTGGGGTACATAAGGTGGAGAGTAGGGGACACGGTGGGGT
This sequence comes from Chirona hameri, assembly GCA_036785665.1. Classification (NCBI taxonomy): domain Eukaryota; kingdom Metazoa; phylum Arthropoda; class Thecostraca; order Balanomorpha; family Balanidae; genus Chirona; species Chirona hameri. Next base: position 129,527 of record JAXIVJ010000890.1, read on the forward strand.
GGGGTACAGCAGGTGGAGAGTAGGGGACACGGTGGGGTGGGGTACAGAAGGTGGAGAGTAGGGGACACAGTGGGGTGGGGTACAGAAGGTGGAGAGTAGGGGACACGGTGGGGTGGGGTACAGAAGGTGGAGAGTAGGGGACACGGTGGGGTGGGGTACATAAGGTGGAGAGTAGGGGACACGGTGGGGTGGGGTACAGAAGGTGGAGAGTAGGGAACACGGTGGGGTCGGGTACAGAAGGTGGAGAGTAGGGGACACGGTGGGGTGGGGTACATAAGGTGGAGAGTAGGGGACACGGTGGGGTGGGGTACAGAAGGTGGAGAATAGGGGACACGGTGGGGTAGGGTACAGAAGGTGGAGAGTAGGGGACACAGTGGGGTGGGGTACATAAGGGGAGAGTAGGGGACACGGTGGGGTGGGGTACATAAGGTGGAGAGTAGGGGACACAGTGGGGTGGGGTACAGAAGGGGAGAGTAGGGGACACGGTGGGGTGGGGTACATAAGGTGGAGAGTAGGGGACACGGTGGGGTGGGGTACAGAAGGTGTAGAGTAGGGGACACAGTTGGGTGGGGTACAGAAGGTGGATAGTAGGGGACACGGTGGGGTGGGGGTACATAAGGTGGAGAGTAGGGGACACGGTGGGGTGGGGTACAGAAGGTGGAGAGCAGGGGACACGGTGGGGTGGGTACAGAAGGTGGAGAGTAGGGGACACGGTGGGGTGGGGTACAGAAGGGGAGAGTAGGGGACACGTTGGGGGTACATAAGGTGGAGAGTAGGGGACACAGTGGGGTGGGGTACAGAAGGTGGAGAGTAGGGGACACGGTGGGGTGGGGTACATAAGGTGGAGAGTAGGGGACACGGTGGAGTGGGGTACAGAATGGGGGAGTAGGGGACACGGTGGGGTGGGGTACAGAAGGTGGAGAGTAGGGGACACGGTGGTGTGGGGTACAGAAGGTGGAGAGCAGGGGACACAGTGGGGTGGGGTACATCAGGTGAAGAGTAGGGGACACGGTGGGGTGGGGTACAGCAGGGGAGAGTAGGGGACACAGTTGGGTGGGGTACAGAAGGTGGAGAGTAGGGGACACGGTGGGGTGGGGTACAGAAGGTGGAGAGTAGGGGACACGGTGGGGTAGGGTACAGAAGGTGAAGGGCAGGGGACACGGTGGGATGGGGTACATAAGGTGGAGAGCAGGGGACACGGTGGGGGTACAGCAGGTGGAGAGTAGGGGGCACAGTGGGGCGGGGTACATAAGGTGGAGAGCAGGGGACACGGTGGGGTGGGGTACAGAAGGTGGAGAGTAGGGGACACGGTGGGGGTACATAAGGTGGAGAGTAGGGGACACGGTGGGGTGGGGTACAGAAGGTAGAGAGCAGGGGACACAGTGGGGTGGGGTACAGCAGGTGGAGAGTAGGGGACATGGTGGGGTGGGGTACAGAAGGGGAGAGTATGGGGACACAGTTGGGTGGGGTACAGAAGGTGGAGAGTAGGGGACACGGTGGGGTGGGGTACAGAAGGTGGAGAGCAGGGGACACAGTGGGGTGGGGTACAGAAGGTGGAGAGTAGGGGATACGGTTGGGTGGGGTACAGAAGGTGGAGAGTAGGGGACACGGTGGGGGTATATAAGGTGGAGAGTATGGGGACACAGTGGGGTGGGGTACAGAAGGTGGATAGTAGGGGACACGGTGGGGTGGGGTACATAAGGTGGAGAGTAGGGGACACGGTGGGGTAGGGTACATAAGGTGGAGAGCAGGGGACACGGTGGGATGAGGTACATAAGGTGGAGAGTAGGGGACACGGTGGGGGTACAGAAGGTGGAGAGTAGGGGACACAGTGGGGTGGGGTACATAAGGTGGAGAGCAGGGGACACGGTGGGGTGGGGTACAGAAGGTGGAGAGTAGGGGACACGGTGGGGTGGGGTACAGAAGGTGGAGAGTAGGGGACACGGTGGGGTAGGGTACAGAAGGTGGAGAGTAGGGGACACAGTGGGGTGGGGTACATAAGGGGATAATAGGGGACACGGTGGGGGTACATAAGGTGGAGAGTAGGGGACACGGTGGGGTGGGGTACAGAAGGTGGAGAGTAGGGGATACGGTGGGGTGGGGTACATAAGGTGGAGAGTAGGGGACACGGTGGGGTGGGGTACATAAGGGGGAGTAGGGGACACGGTGGGGGTACAGAAGGTGAAGAGTAGGGGACACGGTGGTGTGGGGTACAGAAGGTGGAGAGTAGGGGACACAGTGGGGTGGGGTACAGAAGGTGGAGACTAGAGGACACGGTGGGGTAGGGTACAGAAGGTGGAGAGCAGGGGACACGGTGGGATGGGGTACATAAGGTGGAGAGCAGGGGACACGGTGGGGGTACAGCAGGTGGAGAGTAGGGGGCACGGTGGGGTGGGGTACATAAGGTGGAGAGCAGGGGACACGGTGGGGTGGGGTACAGAAGGTGGAGAGTAGGGGACACGGTGGGGGTACATAAGGTGGAGAGTAGGGGACACGGTGGGGTGGGGTACAGAAGGTGGAGAGCAGGGGACACAGTGGGGTGGGGTACAGCAGGTGGAAAGTAGGGGACACGGTGGGGTGGGGTACAGAAGGGGAGAGTAGGGGACACAGTTGGGTGGGGTACATAAGGTGGAGAGTAGGGGACACGGTGGGGTGGGGTACAGAAGGTGGAGAGCAGGGGACACAGTGGGGTGGGGTACAGAAGGTGGAGAGTAGGGGACACGGTTGGGTGGGGTACAGAAGGTGGAGAGTAAGGGACACGGTGGGGGTACATAAGGTGGAGAGTATGGGGACACAGTGGGGTGGGGGTTCAGAAGGTGGAGAGTAGGGGACCCGGTGGGGTGGGGTACATAAGGTGGAGAGCAGGGGGCACGGTGGGGTGGGGTACATAAGGTGCAGAGCAGGGGACACGGTGGGGTGGGGTACAGAAGGGGAGAGTAGGGGACACGGTGGGGTGGGGTACAGAAGGTGGAGAGTAGGGGACACGGTGGGGTGCGGTACAGAAGGTGGAGAGCAGGGGGGCACTGTGGGGTGGGGTACAGAAGGTGGAGAGTAGGGGACACGGTGGGGGTACAGAAGGTGGAGAGTAGGGGACACGGTGGGGTGGGGTACAGAAGGTGGAGAGCAGGGGACACGGTGGGGTGGGGTACATAAGGTGGAGAGTAGGGGACACGGTGGGGTGGGGTACATAAGGTGGAGAGTAGGGGACACAGTGGGGTAGGGTACAGAAGGTGGAGAGCAGGGCACACGGTGGGATGGGGTACATAAGGTGGAGAGTAGGGGACACGGTATGGGGTACAGAAGGTGGAGAGTAGGGGGCACGGTGGGGTGGAGTACAGAAGGTGGAGAGCAGGGGACACGGTTGGGTGGGGTACAGAAGGTGGAGAGTAGGGGACACGGTGGGGGTACAGAAGGTGGAGAGTAGGGGACATGGTGGGGTACAGAAGGTGGAGAGCAGGGGACACAGTGGGGTGGGGTACAGCAGGTGGAGAGTAGGGGACACGGTGGGGTGGGGTACAGAAGGGGAGAGTAGGGGACACAGTTGGGTGGGGTACATAAGGTGGAGAGTAGGGGACACGGTGGGGTGGGGTACATAAGGTGGAGAGCAGGGGACACAGTGGGGTGGGGTACAGAAGGTGGAGAGTAGGGGACACGGTTGGGTGGGGTACAGAAGGTGGAGAGTAGGGGACACGGTGGGGGTAAATAAGGTGGAGAGTATGGGGACACGGTGGGGTGGGGTACAGAAGGGGAGAGTAGGGGGCACAGTGGGGGTACAGAAGGTGGAGAGTAGGGGACACGGTGGGGGTACAGAAGGTGGAGAGTATGGGACACGGTGGGGTGGGGTACAGAAGGGGAGAGTAGGGGACACTGTGGGGTGGGGTACAGAAGGTGGAGACCAGGGGACACGGTTGGGTGGGGTACAGAAGGTGGAGAGTAGGGGACACGGTGGGGTGGGGTACAGAAGGTGGAGAGAGGGGGACACTGGGGTGGGGTACAGAAGGGGAGAGTAGGGGACACGGTGGGGTGGGGTACATAAGGTGGAGAGTAGGGGACACGGTGGGGTGGGGTACATCAGGTGGAGAGTAGGGGACACGGTGGGGTGGGGTACAGAAGGTGGAGAGTAGGGGACACGGTGGGGTGGGGTACAGAAGGTGGAGAGTAGGGGACACGGTGGGGTGGGGTACATAAGGTGGAGAGTAGGGGACACGGTGGGGTGGGGTACATAAGGTGGAGAGTAGGGGACACAGTGGGGTGGGGTACAGAAGGTGGAGAGTAGGGGACACGGTGGGGTAGGGTACAGAAGGTGGAGAGTAGGGGACACAGTGGGATGGGGTACATAAGGGGAGAGTAGGGGACACGGTGGGGTGGGGTACATAAGGTGGAGAGTAGGGGACACAGTGGGGTGGGGTACAGAAGGGGAGAGTAGGGGACACGGTGGGGTGGGGTACATAATGTGGAGAGTAGGGGACACGGTGGGGTGGGGTACAGAAGGTGTAGAGTAGGGGACACGGTTGGGTGGGGTACAGAAGGTGGATAGTACGGGACACGGTGGGGTGGGGGTACATAAGGTGGAGAGTAGGGGACACAGTGAGGTGGGGTACAGAAGGTGGAGAGCAGGGGACACGGTTGGGTGGGGTACAGAAGGTGGAGAGTAGGGGACACGGTGGGGTGGGGGTACACAAGGTGGAGAGTAGGGGACACGGTGGGGTGGGGTACAGAAGGTGGAGAGCAGGGGACACGGTGGGGTGGGTACAGAAGGTGGAGAGTAGGGGACACGGTGGGGTGGGGTACAGAAGGGGAGAGTAGGGGACACGTTGGGGGTACAGAAGGTGGAGAGTAGGGGACACAGTGGGGTGGGGTACAGAAGGGGAGAATAGGGGACACGGTGGGGGTACAGAAGGTGGAGAGTAGGGGACACAGTGGGGTGGGGTACAGAAGGTGGAGAGTAGGGGACACGGTGGGGTGGGGTACATAAGGTGGAGAGTAGGGGACACGGTGGGGTGGGGTACATAATGGGGGAGTAGGGGACACGGTGGGGTGGGGTATAGAAAGTGGAGAGTAGGGGACACGGTGGTGTGGGGTACAGAAGGTGGAGAGCAGGGGACACAGTGGGGTGGGGTACAGCAGGTGAAGAGTAGGGGACACGGTGGGGTGGGGTACAGAAGGTGGAGAGTAGTGGACACGGTGGGGTAGGGTACAGAAGGTGGAGAGCAGGGGACACGGTGGGATGGGGTACATAAGGTGGAGAGCAGGGGACACGGTGGGGGTACAGCAGGTGGAGAGTAGGGGGCACAGTGGGGTGGGGTACATAAGGTGGAGGGCAGGGGACACGGTGGGGTGGGGTACATAAGGTGGAGAGTAGGGGACACGGTGGGGGTACAGAAGGTGGAGAGTAGGGGACACAGTGGGGTGGGGTACAGCAGGTGGAGAGTAGGGGACATGGTGGGGTGGGGTACATAAGGGGAGAGTAGGGGACACAGTTGGGTGGGGTACAAAAGGTGGAGAGTAGGGGGCACGGTGGGGTGGGGTACAGAAGGTGGAGAGCAGGGGACACAGTGGGGTGGGGTACAGAAGGTGGAGAGTAGGGGACACGGTTGGGTGGGGTACATAAGGTGGAGAGTAGGGGACACGGTGGGGGTATATATGGTGGAGAGTATGGGGACACAGTGGGGTGGGGTACAGAAGGGGAGAGTAGGGGACACAGTGGGGTGGGGTACAGAAGGTGGATAGTAGGGGACACGGTGGGGTGGGGTACATAAGGTGGAGAGTAGGGGACACGGTGGGGTAGGGTACAGAAGGTGGAGAGCAGGGGACACGGTGGGATGGGGTACATAAGGTGGAGAGTAGGGGACACGGTGGGGGTACAGAAGGTGGAGAGTAGGGGACACAGTGGGGTGGGGTACATAAGGTGGAGAGCAGGGGACACGGTGGGGTGGGGTACAGAAGGTGGAGAGTAGGGGACACGGTGGGGTGGGGTACAGAAGGTGGAGAGTAGGGGACACGGTGGGGTAAGGTACAGAAGGTGGAGAGTAGGGGACACAGTGGGGTGGGGTACATAAGGGGAGAATAGGGGACACGGTGGGGGTACGGAAGGTGGAGAGTAGGGGACACGGTGGGGTGGGGTACAGCAGGTGGAGAGTAGGGGACACGGTGGGGTGGGGTACATAAGGTGGAGAGTAGGGGACACGGTGGGGTGGGGTACAGCAGGGGGAGTAGGGGACACGGTGGGGGTACAGAAGGTGAAGAGTAGGGGACACGGTGGTGTGGGGTACAGAAGGTGGAGAGTAGGGGACACAGTGGGGTGGGGTACATAAGGTGGAGAGCAGGGGACACGGTGGGGTGGGGTACAGAAGGTGGAGAGTAGGGGACACGGTGGGGGTACAGAAGGTGGAGAGTAGGGGACATGGTGGGGTGGGGTACAGAAGGTGGAGAGCAGGGGACACAGTGGGGTGGGGTACAGCAGGTGGAGAGTAGGGGACACGGTGGGGTGGGGTACAGAAGGGGAGAGTAGGGGACACAGTTGGGTGGGGTACAGAAGGTGGAGAGTAGGGGACACGGTGGGGTGGGGTACATAAGGTGGAGAGCAGGGGACACAGTGGGGTGGGGTACAGAAGGTGGAGAGTAGGGGACACGGTTGGGTGGGGTACATAAGGTGGAGAGTAGGGGACACGGTGGGGGTACATAAGGTGGAGAGTATGGGGACACGGTGGGGTGGGGTACAGAAGGGGAGAGTAGGGGGCACAGTGGGGGTACAGAAGGTGGAGAGTAGGGGACACGGTGGGGGTACAGAAGGTGGAGAGTATGGGACACGGTGGGGTGGGGTACAGAAGGGGAGAGTAGGGGACACGGTGGGGTGGGGTACAGAAGGTGGAGTGTAGTGGATACGGTGGGGTGGGGTACAGAAGGTGGAGAGTAGGGGACACGGTGAGGTGGGGCACAGAAGGTGGAGAGTAGGGGACACGGTGGGGTGGGGTACATAAGGTGTAGAGTAGGGGACACGATGGGGTGGGGTACAGAAGGTGGAGAGTAGGGGACACGGTGGGGGTACATAAGGTGGAGAGTAGGTGACACGGTGGGGGTACAGAAGGTGGAGAGTAGGGGACACAGTGGGGTGGGGTACATCAGGTGGAGAGTAGGGGACATGGTGGGGTGGGGTACAGAAGGGGAGAGTAGGGGACACAGTTGGGTGGGGTACAAAAGGTGGAGAGTAGGGGGCACGGTGGGGTGGGGTACAGAAGGTGGAGAGCAGGGGACACAGTGGGGTGGGGTACAGAAGGTGGAGAGTAGGGGACACGGTTGGGTGGGGTACATAAGGTGGAGAGTAGGGGACACGGTGGGGGTATATATGGTGGAGAGTATGGGGACACAGTGGGGTGGGGTACAGAAGGGGAGAGTAGGGGACACAGTGGGGTGGGGTACAGAAGGTGGATAGTAGGGGACACGGTGGGGTGGGGTACATAAGGTGGAGAGTAGGGGACACGGTGGGGTAGGGTACAGAAGGTGGAGAGCAGGGGACACGGTGGGATGGGGTACATAAGGTGGAGAGTAGGGGACACGGTGGGGGTACAGAAGGTGGAGAGTAGGGGACACAGTGGGGTGGGGTACATAAGGTGGAGAGCAGGGGACACGGTGGGGTGGGGTACAGAAGGTGGAGAGTAGGGGACACGGTGGGTTGGGGTACAGAAGGTGGAGAGTAGGGGACACGGTGGGGTAGGGTACAGAAGGTGGAGAGTAGGGGACACAGTGGGGTGGGGTACATAAGGGGAGAATAGGGGACACGGTGGGGGTACGGAAGGTGGAGAGTAGGGGACACGGTGGGGTGGGTACATAAGGTGGAGAGTAGGGGACACGGTGGGGTGGGGTACATAAGGTGGAGAGTAGGGGACACGGTGGGGTGGGGTACAGCAGGGGGAGTAGGGGACACGGTGGGGGTACAGAAGGTGAAGAGTAGGGGACACGGTGGTGTGGGGTACAGAAGGTGGAGAGTAGGGGACACAGTGGGGTGGGGTACATAAGGTGGAGAGCAGGGGACACGGTGGGGTGGGGTACAGAAGGTGGAGAGTAGGGGACACGGTGGGGGTACAGAAGGTGGAGAGTAGGGGACATGGTGGGGTGGGGTACAGAAGGTGGAGAGCAGGGGACACAGTGGGGTGGGGTACAGCAGGTGGAGAGTAGGGGACACGGTGGGGTGGGGTACAGAAGGGGAGAGTAGGGGACACAGTTGGGTGGGGTACAGAAGGTGGAGAGTAGGGGACACGGTGGGGTGGGGTACATAAGGTGGAGAGCAGGGGACACAGTGGGGTGGGGTACAGAAGGTGGAGAGTAGGGGACACGGTTGGGTGGGGTACATAAGGTGGAGAGTAGGGGACACGGTGGGGGTACATAAGGTGGAGAGTATGGGGACACGGTGGGGTGGGGTACAGAAGGGGAGAGTAGGGGGCACAGTGGGGGTACAGAAGGTGGAGAGTAGGGGACACGGTGGGGGTACAGAAGGTGGAGAGTATGGGACACGGTGGGGTGGGGTACAGAAGGGGAGAGTAGGGGACACGGTGGGGTGGGGTACAGAAGGTGGAGTGTAGTGGACACGGTGGGGTGGGGTACAGAAGGTGGAGAGTAGGGGACACGGTGAGGTGGGGCACAGAAGGTGGAGAGTAGGGGACACGGTGGGGTGGGGTACATAAGGTGTAGAGTAGGGGACACGATGGGGTGGGGTACAGAAGGTGGAGAGTAGGGGACACGGTGGGGGTACAGAAGGTGGAGAGCAGGGGACACGGTGGGGTGGGGTACATAAGGTGGAGAGTAGGGGACACGGTGTGGTGGGGTACAGAAGGTGGAGAGCAGGGGACACGGTGGGGTGGGGTATAGAAGGTGGAGAGTAGGGGACACAGTGGGGTGGGGTACAGAAGGTGGAGAGTAGGGGACACGGTGGGGTGGGGTACAGAAGGGGAGAGTAGGGGACACGGTGGGGTGGGGTACAGAAGGGGAGAGTAGGGGACACAGTGGGGTGGGGTACAGAAGGGGAAAGTAGGGGACACGGTTGGGTGGGGTACAGAAGGTGGAGAGTAGGGGACACGGTGGGGTGGGGTACAGAAGGTGGAGAGCAGGAGACACGGTGGGGTGGGGTACAGAAGGTGGAGAGCAGGGGACACGGTGGGGTGGGGTACAGAAGGTGGAGAGTAGGGGACACGGTGGGGTGGGGTACAGAAGGTGGAGAGTAGGGGACACGGTGGGGTGGGGTACATAAGGTGTAGAGTAGGGGACACGGTGGGGGTGGGGTACAGAAGGTGGAGAGTAGGGGACACGGTGGGGTGGGGTACATAAGGTGTAGAGTAAGGGACACGGTGGGGTGGGGTACAGAAGGTGGAGAGTAGGGGACACGGTGGGGTGGGGTACAGAAGGTGGAGAGTAGGGGACACGGTGGGATGGGGTACAGAAGGTGGAGAGAGGGGGACACGGTGGGGTGGGGTACATAAGGTGGAGAGTAGGGGACACGGTGGGGTGGGGTACAGAAGGTGTAGAGTAGGGGACACGGTGGGGTGGGGTACAGAAGGTGGAGAGTAGGGGACATGGTGGGGGTACAGAAGGTGGAGAGCAGGGGACACGGTGGGGTGGGGTACAGAAGGTGGAGAGTAGGGGACACGGTGGGGTGGGGTACAGAAGGTGGAGAGCAGGGGACACGGTGGGGTGGGGTACAGAAGGTGGAGAGCAGGGGACACGGTGGGGTGGAGTACAGAAGGTGGAGGGTAGGGGACACAGTGGGGTGGGGTACAGAAGGGGAGAGTAGGGGACACGGTGGGGTGGGGTACAGAAGGGGAGAGTAGGGGACACAGTGGGGTGGGGTACAAAAGGGGAGAGTAGGGGACACGGTTGGGTGGGGTACAGAAGGTGGAGAGTAAGGGACACGGTGGGGTGGGGTACAGAAGGTGGAGAGCAGGGGACACGGTTGGGTGGGGTACAGCAGGTGGAGAGTAGGGGACACGGTGGGGTGGGGGTAAAGAAGGTGGAGAGTAGGGGACACGGTGGGGTGGGGTACAGAAGGGGAGAGTAGGGGACACGGTGGGGTGGGGTACAGAAGGTAGAGAGCAGGGGACACGGTTGGGTGGGGTACATAAGGTGGAGAGTAGGGGACACGGTGGGGTGGGGTACAGAAGGTGGAGAGTAGGGGACACGGTGGGGGTACATAAGGTGGATAGTAGGGGACACGGTGGGGTTGGGTACAGAAGGTGGAGACTAGGGGACACGGTGGGGTGGGGTACAGAAGGTGGAGAGTAGGGGACACGGTGGGGGTACAGAAGGTGGATAGTAGTGGACACGGTGGGGTGGGGTACAGAAGGTGGAGAGTAGGGGACACGGTGGGGTGGGGTACATAAGGTGGAGAGTAGGGGACACAGTGGGGGTACATAAGGGGAGAGTAGGGGACACGGTGTGGTGGGGTACATAAGGTGGAGAGTAGGGGACACGGTGGGGTGGGGGTACACAAGGTGGAGAGCAGGGGACACGGTGGGGTGGGTACAGAAGGTGGAGAGTAGGTGACACGGTGGGATGGGGTACATAAGGTGGAGAGTAGGGGACACGGTTGGGTGGGGTACAGAAGGTGAAGAGTAGGGGACACAGTTGGGTGGGGTACAGGAGGTGGAGAGTAGGGGACACGGTTGGGTGGGGTACAGAAGGTGGAGAGTAGGGGACACGGTGGGGTGGGGTACAGAAGGGGAGAGTAGGGGACATGGTGGGTGGGGTACAGAAGGTGGAGAGTAGGGGACACGGTGGGGTGGGGTACAGAAGGTGGAGAGTAGGGGACACTGGGGTGGGGTACATAAGGGGAGAGTAGGGGACACAGTGGGGTGGGGTACATCAGGTGGAGAGTAGGTGACACGGTGGGATGGGGTACAGAAGGTGGAGAGTAGGGATACGGTTGGGTGGGGTACAGAAGGTGAAGAGTAGGGGACACAGTTGGGTGGGGTACAGAAGGTGAAGAGTAGGGGACACGGTGGGGTAGGGTATATAAGGTGGAGAGTAGGGGACACGGTGGGGTGGGGTACAGAAGGTGGAGAGCAGGGGACACGGTGGGGTGGGGGTACATAAGGTGGAGAGTAGGGGACACAGTGGGGTGGGGTACAGAAGGTGGAGAGTAGGGGACACAATGGGGTGGGGTACAGAAGGCGGAGAGCAGGGAACACGGTGGGGTGGGGTACAGAAGGTGGAGAGTAGGGGACACGGTTGGGTGGGGTACATAAGGTGGAGAGTAGGGGACACGGTGGGGTGGGGTGCAGAAGGTGGAGAGTAGGGGACACGGTGGGGTGGGGTACATAAGGTGGAGAGTAGGGGACACGGTGGGGTGGGGTACAGAAGGTGGAGAGTAGGGGACACGGTTGGGTGGGGTACATAAGGTGGAGAGTAGGGGACACAGTGGGGTGGGGTACAGAAGGTGGAGAGTAGGGGACACGGTTGGGTGGGGTACATAAGGTGGAGAGTAGGGGACACGGTGGGGTGGGGTACAGAGGGTGGAGAGTAGGGGGTACAGAAGGTGGAGAGTAGGGGACACAGTGGGTGGGGTACAGAAGGTGGATAGTAGGGGACACGGTGGGGTGGGGTACATAAGGTGGAGAGTAGGGGACACGGTGGGGTGGGGTACATAAGGGGAGAGTAGGGGACACAGTGGGGGTACAGGAGGTGGAGAGCAGGGGACACGGTGGGGTGGGGTACAGAAGGTGGAGAGTAGGGGACACGGTGGGGTGGGGTACAGAAGGGGAGAGTAGGGGACACAGTGGGGTGGGGTACAGCAGGGTAGAGTAGGGGACACGGTGGAGGTACATAAGGTGGAGAGCAGGGGACACGGTGGGGTGGGGTACAGAAGGTGGAGAGTAGGAGACACGGTGGGGGTACAGAAGGTGGAGAGTAGGGGACACGGTGGGGTGGGGTACAGAAGGTGGAGAGCAGGGGACACAGTGGGGTGGGGTACAGCAGGTGGAGAGTAGGGGACACGGTGGGGTGGGGTACAGAAGGGGAGAGTAGGGGACACAGTTGGGTGGGGTACAGAAGGTGGAGAGTAGGGGACACGGTTGGGTGGGGTACATAAGGTGGAGAGTAGGGGACACGGTGGGGTGGGGTACATAAGGTGGAGAGTAGGGGACACGGTGGGGTGGGGGTACAGAAGGTGGAGAGTAGGGGACACGGTGGGGTGGGGTACAGAAGGTGGAGAGTAGGGGACACGGTGGGGTGTGGTACATAAGGTGGAGAGTAGGGGACATGGTGGGGTGGGGTACAGAAGGTGGAGAGTAGGGGACACGGTGGGGTGGGGTACATAAGGTGGTGAGCAGGGGGCACGGTGGGGTGGGGTACAGAAGGTGGAGAGTAGGGGACACGGTGGGGGGAAGGGGGGGGGGTTGTGGGACGGGTTCGCGACCATGTTACACTCAGATTTGTCGTATGACAGCTTGTGAAGGAATTTGGGGTCACACACGGTCAGTGCCGTTTCTGTTGATGCGGTCTAAGTTTCTTTCTTTTTGTGTTATATCATGTTCTGTTTATCGTTGGCCGGATTCGTTGATATTCGAGCTGATTTATTCGCTGAATCGGTGCAGCTGTCATTTGTGTCTGTTCTGTATTCACCCTTGACTGTACATTCCACCAATAACTATGGCGTGGTCCTCGGAGCGCTCGTACCTGCCCCTGTTTGCCTGTGTTTTCAGCTCTCCAGAGACACCGCACTTACACCTTATCTGACCCTAGCCTGATGTCAACACACAGAGTCACTCCTAGGCACCACCATATGACCAAAGTAGTCGGTCAGCGCCCGTCAGCCTCGATCGTTAGCAACACGTGACTTAGTGTCTGACCATCACCAACTCCATACCCGATTCCCATAACTCCATCTCTGACTCCTCCCTGTGCCTTCCACCATCATTGACACCATCCACATCATCATGACTGCAATCGTGACCTACGTCTGCCACTACCTTTCCACCATCCTCCCACTGTCCTTCCGCCATCCTTCCACCATCCTTCCACCATCCTTCCACCATCCTGCCACCATCCTTCCATCATCCTTCTACCATCCTTCCACCATCCTTCCACCATCCTTCCACCATCCTTCCATCATCCTTCCACCATCATGCCACCATCCTTCCACCATCCTTCCACCATCCTTCCACCATCCTTCCACCATCCTTCCACCATCATTCCACCATCATTCCACCATCCTTCCACCATCCTTCCACCATCCTTCCACCATCCTTCCACCATCCTTCCACCATCCTTCCACCATCCTTCCACCATCATTCCACCATCCGTCCACCATCCTTCCACCATCCTTCCACCATCCTTCCACCACCCTTCCACCATCCTTCCACCATCCTTCCACCATCCTTCCACCATCCTTCCACCATCCTTCCACCATCCTTCTACCATCCTTCTACCATCCTTCCACCATCCTTCCACCATCCTTCCACCATCCTTCCACCATCCTTCCACCATCCTTCCACCATCCTTCCACCATCCTTCCACCATCCTTTCACCATCCTTTCACCATCCTTCCACCATCCTTCCACCATCCTTCCACCATCCTTCCACCATCCTTCCACCATCCTTCCACCATCCTTCCACCATCCTTACACTACCCTTCCACCATCATTCCACCATCATTTCGCAATCATTCCACTACATTTCCACCATCCTTCCACCACCCTTCCACCATCCTTCCACCATCATTTCACCATCCTTCCACCACCCTTCCATCATCATGTCACCATCCTTCCACCATCCTTCCACCATCTTTCCACCATCCTTCCACCATCCTTCCACCATCCTTCCACCATCCTTCCACCATCCTTCCACCATCCTTCCACCATCCTTCCACCATCCTTCCACCATCCTTCCACCATCCTTCCACCATCCTTCCACCATCCTTCCACCATCCTTCCACCATCCTTCCACCATCCTTCCACCATCCTTCCACCATCCTTCCACCATCCTTCCACCATCCTTCCACCATCCTTCCACCATCCTTCCACCATCCTTCCACCATCCTTCCACCATCCTTCCACCATCCTTCCACCATCCTTCCACCATCCTTCCACCATCCTTCCACCATCCTTCCACCATCCTTCCACCATCCTTCCACCATCCTTCCACCATCCTTCCACCATCCTTCCACCATCCTTCCACCATCCTTCCACCATCCTTCCACCATCCTTCCACCATCCTTCCACCATCCTTCCACCATCCTTCCACCATCCTTCCACCATCCTTCCACCATCCTTCCACCATCCTTCCACCATCCTTCCACCATCCTTCCACCATCCTTCCACCATCCTTCCACCATCCTTCCACCATCCTTCCACCATCCTTCCACCATCCTTCCACCATCCTTCCACCATCCTTCCACCATCCTTCCACCATCCTTCCACCATTCTTCCACCATCCTTCCACCATCCTTCCACCATCCGTCCACCATCCTTCCACCATCCTTCCACCATCCTTCCACCATCCTTCCACCATCCTTCCACCATCCTTCCGCCATCCTTCCGCCATCCTTCCGCCATCATTCCACCATCATTCCACCATCATTCCACCATCATTCCACCATCATTCCACCATCATTCCACCATAATTCCACCATCATTCCACCATCCTTTCACCATTTTTTCACCATCCTTTCACCATCCTTTCACCATCCTTCCACCATCATTCCACCATCCTTTCACCATTTTTTCACCATCCTTTCACCATCCTTTCACCATCCTTCCACCATCCTTCCACCATCCTTCCACCATCTTTCCACCACTTCTGCCCCCCCCCCCCCCCCCCCCCCTCCTGCCACCAGCATAACCACATCCCCCCTCTGGCATCAGATCACTGCGGAGATTTCACGGAAGATCCGCGAGGTGGCCGGCCGTGACCCGCTGTCGGACATCACGGTACAGGACGCCGCCCTGCTCGGCACGTATCGGCGCTACTGCTGCGCACACATGCCACACGCCATCCCCAAACTGCTCGACGCTGTCAAGTGGGACTCCAGGAAGGACGTGGCGCAGGTAAGGGGAAAGGGAGGGGGGGGGGGTGAAGTGTTCGGTGGTTGGCGTTTGGTAGCAGTCTCGCCAAAATCACTACTAAAGGCGTTTTGGTGTTGTTTTGCGATAATGTGGTGGTCATGAGTTTTTGTGTGTATCTTGGAGTAAAGGCGTATTTGTGATTTTGTGTTTCCACTTTCGAAATATGGACAGACGCAACTCAGAACCGCTTATGGGCTTATGATGCCCTTTGTACTACTTAGACATCCCAGATTACGACCAAAATTCCAACACTGTCCAGAACCGAACTAGGGTACGAGTGATGTCGCACTGAAAAATGACAGAAATTTTGTGATGTCGTGAAAATATATTACGTTTCAACATTACATTACTTGTTTGCCCTTATCCTTCCCGACATCTGCCTATGGTGGCATTCCATATTCACGACAGCAACAACCATGTCCGCGCCGTTTTTCCGACATGCCACGCAGTTATATGACTGGCGGCTGACATCTGTCTGCCTGTGTGTGCGGTGGCCAGTTGCACCTGCTGCTGCGCGACTGGCCGTGTCCCGTCTCTGTGTATGTGTGTGGTGGGAGAAGCTGACCGCTGACGTCTGTCTGTACTCTGTAAGTGTCTATGGTGGCCAGTTGGTCGTGTCCTGTCTCTGTGTATGTGTGTGGTGGGAGAAGCTGACCGCTGACGTCTGTCTGTACTCTGTAAGTGTTTATGGTGGCCAGTTGGTCGTGTCCCGTCTCTGTGTATGTGTGTGGTGGGAGAAGCTGACCGCTGACGTCTGTCTGTACTCTGTAAGTGTTTATGGTGGCCAGTTGCACCTGCTGCTGCGCGACTGGCCGTGTCCTGTCTCTGTGTATGTGTGTGGTGGGAGAAGCTGACCGCTGACGTCTGTCTGTACTCTGTAAGTGTTTATGGTGGCCAGTTGGTCGTGTCCTGTCTCTGTGTATGTGTGTGGTGGGAGAAGCTGACAGCTGACGTCTGTCTGTACTCTGTAAGTGTTTATGGTGGCCAGTTGGCCGTGTCCCGTCTCTGTGTATGTGTGTGGTGGGAGAAGCTGACCGCTGACGTCTGTCTGTACTCTGTAAGTGTTTATGGTGGCCAGTTGGCCGTGTCCTGTCTCTGTGTATGTGTGTGGTGGGAGAAGCTGACAGCTGACGTCTGTCTGTACTCTGTAAGTGTTTATGGTGGCCAGTTGCACCTGCTGCTGCGCGACTGGCCGTGTCCTGTCTCTGTGTATGTGTGTGGTGGGAGAAGCTGACCGCTGACGTGTCTGTACTCTGTAAGTGTTTATGGTGGCCAGTTGGCCGTGTCCTGTCTCTGTGTATGTGTGTGGTGGGAGAAGCTGACCGCTGACGTCTGTCTGTACTCTGTAAGTGTTTATGGTGGCCAGTTGGCCGTGTCCCGTCTCTGTGTATGTGTGTGGTGGGAGAAGCTGACCGCTGACGTCTGTCTGTACTCTGTAAGTGTTTATGGTGGCCAGTTGGCCGTGTCCCGTCTCTGTGTATGTGTGTGGTGGGAGAAGCTGACAGCTGACGTCTGTCTGTACTCTGTAAGTGTTTATGGTGGCCAGTTGGCCGTGTCCCGTCTCTGTGTATGTGTGTGGTGGGAGAAGCTGACCGCTGACGTCTGTATGTACTCGTAAGTGTTTATGGTGGCCAGTTGGCCGTGTCCCGTCTCTGTGTATGTGTGTGGTGGGAGAAGCTGACCGCTGACGTCTGTCTGTACTCTGTAAGTGTTTATGGTGGCCAGTTG
The DNA here is from genome assembly GCA_036785665.1 of Chirona hameri. Classification (NCBI taxonomy): domain Eukaryota; kingdom Metazoa; phylum Arthropoda; class Thecostraca; order Balanomorpha; family Balanidae; genus Chirona; species Chirona hameri. Next base: position 146,305 of record JAXIVJ010000890.1, read on the forward strand.
GCCGTGTCCCGTCTCTGTGTATGTGTGTGGTGGGAGAAGCTGACCGCTGACGTCTGTCTGTACTCTGTAAGTGTTTATGGTGGCCAGTTGGCCGTGTCCCGTCTCTGTGTATGTGTGTGGTGGGAGAAGCTGACCGCTGACGTCTGTCTGTACTCTGTAAGTGTTTATGGTGGCCAGTTGGCCGTGTCCCGTCTCTGTGTATGTGTGTGGTGGGAGAAGCTGACCGCTGACGTCTGTCTGTACTCTGTAAGTGTTTATGGTGGCCAGTTGGCCGTGTCCCGTCTCTGTGTATGTGTGTGGTGGGAGAAGCTGACAGCTGACGTCTGTCTGTACTCTGTAAGTGTTTATGGTGGCCAGTTGGCCGTGTCCCGTCTCTGTGTATGTGTGTGGTGGGAGAAGCTGACCGCTGACGTCTGTATGTACTCGTAAGTGTTTATGGTGGCCAGTTGGCCGTGTCCCGTCTCTGTGTATGTGTGTGGTGGGAGAAGCTGACCGCTGACGTCTGTCTGTACTCTGTAAGTGTTTATGGTGGCCAGTTGGCCGTGTCCCGTCTCTGTGTATGTGTGTGGTGGGAGAAGCTGACCGCTGACGTCTGTCTGTACTCTGTAAGTGTTTATGGTGGCCAGTTGGCCGTGTCCCGTCTCTGTGTATGTGTGTGGTGGGAGAAGCTGACAGCTGACGTCTGTCTGTACTCTGTAAGTGTTTATGGTGGCCAGTTGCACCTGCTGCTGCGCGACTGGCCGTGTCCCGCCTCTGTGTATGTGTGTGGTGGGAGAAGCTGACCGCTGACGTCTGTCTGTACTCTGTAAGTGTTTATGGTGGCCAGTTGGCCGTGTCCCGTCTCTGTGTATGTGTGTGGTGGGAGAAGCTGACAGCTGACGTCTGTCTGTACTCTGTAAGTGTTTATGGTGGCCAGTTGGCCGTGTCCCGTCTCTGTGTATGTGTGTGTGGTGGGAGAAGCTGACCGCTGACGTCTGTCTGTACTCTGTAAGTGTTTATGGTGGCCAGTTGGCCGTGTCCCGTCTCTGTGTATGTGTGTGGTGGGAGAAGCTGACCGCTGACGTCTGTCTGTACTCTGTAAGTGTTTATGGTGGCCAGTTGCACCTGCTGCTGCGCGACTGGCCGTGTCCTGTCTCTGTGTATGTGTGTGGTGGGAGAAGCTGACAGCTGACGTCTGTCTGTACTCTGTAAGTGTTTATGGTGGCCAGTTGGCCGTGTCCCGTCTCTGTGTATGTGTGTGGTGGGAGAAGCTGACCGCTGACGTCTGTCTGTACTCTGTAAGTGTGTATGGTGGCCAGTTGGCCGTGTCCCGTCTCTGTGTATGTGTGTGGTGGGAGAAGCTGACCGCTGACGTCTGTCTGTGCTCTGTAAGTGTTTATGGTGGCCAGTTGGCCGTGTCCCGTCTCTGTGTATGTGTGTGGTGGGAGAAGCTGACCGCTGACGTCTGTCTGTACTCTGTAAGTGTTTATGGTGGCCAGTTGCACCTGCTGCTGCGCGACTGGCCGTGTCCTGTCTCTGTGTATGTGTGTGGTGGGAGAAGCTGACCGCTGACGTCTGTCTGTACTCTGTAAGTGTTTATGGTGGCCAGTTGGCCGTGTCCCGTCTCTGTGTATGTGTGTGGTGGGAGAAGCTGACCGCTGACGTCTGTCTGTACTCTGTAAGTGTTTATGGTTTCCAGTTGCACCTGCTGCTGCAGGACTGGCCGTGTCCCGTCTCTGTGTATGTGTGTGGTGGGAGAAGCTGACCGCTGACGTCTGTCTGTACTCTGTAAGTGTTTATGGTTTCCAGTTGCACCTGTTGCTGCAGGACTGGCCGTGTCCCGTCTCTGTGTATGTGTGTGGTGGGAGAAGCTGACCGCTGACGTCTGTCTGTACTCTGTAAGTGTTTATGGTGGCCAGTTGCACCTGCTGCTGCGCGACTGGCCGTGTCCCGTCTCTGTGTATGTGTGTGGTGGGAGAAGCTGACCGCTGACGTCTGTCTGTACTCTGTAAGTGTTTATGGTGGCCAGTTGCACCTGCTGCTGCAGGACTGGCCGTGTCCCGTCTCTGTGTATGTGTGTGGTGGGAGAAGCTGACCGCTGACGTCTGTCTGTACTCTGTAAGTGTTTATGGTGGCCAGTTGGCCGTGTCCCGTCTCTGTGTATGTGTGTGGTGGGAGAAGCTGACCGCTGACGTCTGTCTGCACTCTGTCTGTGTTTATGGTGGCCAGTTCCACCTGCTGCTGCGCGACTGGCCCTGCGTCGACGTGGAGGTGGCGCTAGAGCTGCTGGGCTGCAAACACAGAGACCAGAAGGTTCGCGACTTCGCCGTCCGCTGCCTCAACAAGGTGCTCACCGACGACAAACTATCTCAGGTGAGAACTCTGCAGGTCGCAGACAAACTATCTCAGGTGAGAACTCCGCAGCTCGGAGACAAACTGTCTCAGGTGAGAACTCTGCAGGTCGCAGACAAACTATCTCAGGTGAGAACTCTGCAGGTCGCAGACAAACTATCTCAGGTGAGAACTCCGCAGGTCGCAGACAAACTATCTCAGGTGAGAACTCTGCAGGTCGCAGACAAACTATCTCAGGTGAGAACTCTGCAGGTCGCAGACAAACTATCTCAGGTGAGAACTCCGCAGGTCGCAGACAAACTATCTCAGGTGAGAACTCTGCAGGTCGCAGACAAACTATCTCAGGTGAGAACTCTGCAGGTCGCAGACAAACTATCTCAGGTGAGAACACTGCAGGTCGGAGACAACTGTCGTATAGAGAACACTGCAGGTCGCAGATAAACTGTCGTATAGAGAACTTTGCAGGTTGGAGACAAACTGTCGTATAGAGAACACTGCAGCTCGGAGACAAACTGTCGTATAGAGAACACTGCGGGTCGGAGACAAACTGTCGTATAGAGAGCACTGCAGGTCGCAGATAAACTGTCGTATAGAGAACTTTGCAGGTTGGAGACAAACTGTCGTATAGAGAACACTGCAGCTCGGAGACAAACTGTCGTATAGAGAACACTGCGGGTCGGAGACAAACTGTCGTATAGAGAGCACTGCAGGTCGCAGATAAACTGTCGTATAGAGAACTTTGCAGGTTGGAGACAAACTGTCGTATAGAGAACACTGCAGCTCGGAGACAAACTGTCGTATAGAGAACACTGCGGGTCGGAGACAAACTGTCGTATAGAGAGCACTGCAGGTCGCAGATAAACTGTCGTATAGAGAACTTTGCAGGTTGGAGACAAACTGTCGTATAGAGAACACTGCAGCTCGGAGACAAACTGTCGTATAGAGAACACTGCGGGTCGGAGACAAACTGTCGTATAGAGAACACTGCAGGTCGCAGATAAACTGTCGTATAGAGAACACTGCAGGTCGGAGACAAACTGTCGTATAGAGAACACTGCAGCCCGGAGACAAACTGTCGTATAGAGAACACTGCAGGTCGGAGACAAACTGTCGCAGGTGAGAACACTGCAGGTCGGAGACAAACTGTCGTATAGAGAACACTGCAGGTCGGAGACAAACTGTCGTATAGAGAACACTGCGGGTCGGAGACAAACTGTCGTATAGAGAACACTGCAGGTCGCAGATAAACTGTCGTATAGAGAACACTGCAGGTCCGAGACAAACTGTCGTATAGAGAACACTGCAGGTCGGAGACAAACTGTCGCAGGTGAGAACACTGCAGCTCGGAGACAAACTGTCGTATAGAGAACACTGCAGGTCCGAGACATTCGGATCCAGGATCCAGATCCCAATGATCTGGATCAGGAATCCCTTGGGGATTTCACCCTTAAATTTTGTTAAGGGGTCCATTGGGACCCAGAACAAGGTTGGCATGACCTGCTGGAACTAGCGCCATTTCTGGCGCTAGTTCCAGCAGGTCTCAAGAGGCGCCAGCAAATTCTGTCAGCTCTTCCTAGATCGAAGTTTTGAATCAAAACTGATCAGAAAATTCTTCAGATTCAAGATTATTTCTCACTAATCAGTGGTTTTCTACCTTGTTATAGGATTACAACAAAACAATTTCTGGCGTGTTAATCCGTGTGCCGGGTATGTATTACCTGATGACAGTAATTGTGTTAATATATGACTTTGTGTTTGTCTGACAGTACCTGATCCAGCTGGTACACACACTGCGGCACGAGCTTCATCTCGATAACGAGCTAACCAGGTTCATACTTGACCGGGCGCTGCGCAACAAGAACATTGGTCACTTCCTCTTCTGGCATCTCAGGTAAGTTCAGTGGACCGGGCGCTGCGCAACAAGAACATTGGTCACTTCCTCTTCTGGCATCTCAGGTAAGTTCAGTGGACCGGGCGCTGCGCAACAAGAACATTGGTCACTTCCTCTTCTGGCATCTCAGGTAAGTTCAGTGGACCGGGCGCTGCGCAACAAGAACATTGGTCACTTCCTCTTCTGGCATCTCAGGTAAGTTCAGTGGACCGGGCGCTGCGCAACAAGAACATTGGTCACTTCCTCTTCTGGCATCTCAGGTAAGTTCAGTGGACCGGGCGCTGCGCAACAAGAACATTGGTCACTTCCTCTTCTGGCATCTCAGGTAAGTTCAGTGGTCACATGTTAACCCCCCCCCCCCCCTAATAGTGACGCTCCTATCTGTGAAGACCGGTGCATTGGATTGGTAACTGAGGCATCCCATGGCCGACAACTACAGCATGCGGGGAATCGGTGTTCGGAGAACTTCACTAAGGTTGGCATGACATTGAGCAGACAGGCTACGTTGGCGCTATCGTAGTTGGTAGAGAGGTTCTTGACTGAATTTTGGGCTGTGTTTAGAAATTTTAGTTCATGCTATATCTGAATGTCTTTCCAATTTTTTGGGAAGGTTTCATTAACCCCGCTGGGGTCTCCAGCCGAACGCGCCCCACTGTTTACCCCATCGGATCTTCCGAACCAATGGCCGCAGCGAGACGCGCAAAGCGGCGATCGAAAGCTCTCAATGAGACGAATGCAACGCATACCAGACATTCTTAAAATAAGGTCACATGTCAGGTCACGGTCACGGGTCAGGTCAAATGTCAAAATCGAGTTATTTGAGTTGATGGGCCATACTTTCCATTCAAAGCCTTAGATTACGACTATTATCGCACACAAAACTGTCAAATGTATAATACATCTACCACATTACCGAAAGTGAAATTTTGAGCAAAGGTCAAGGTCACGGGTCAGGTCACAACATGTCACTATTGGCAAGATGTCTACGAATGTCATGCGACACATGTTTTATGGGATATTTTACCCGTAAAGAGTTCGATAGAAGTAACCATTTTCACAACCTGACCCCATATAATAACACTTACATGAAGTTAGGGTAAAGGTCAGGTCATTAAGGTCAAAATTGGAAAGGTATTCATCTAAACAAAAAGGCATGCTTCTAGGCCAGTTTTGTCTCAGAAATACAGTGGCATTTATTTGTCTGTATCTGGTCACTAAAGGCAAACAAAAAACGCAACTTAAAATGACGTCATGAGTTACTCATACTTAGGGAGCCATAAGTCAGTCAAAAATAAAGATATTGCTTTGAAATTTGGTTTGGGCATCGTCCATACTTGGTTCTCCAATATGTATTCCGTTTTTTATATCTTTGAAAATTTTGATTTTGTGAAAAATTTCCGAAAATACATTTTTGTTTTGTTTGGGGAGAGGGGGTCAAAAACTCAAAATTTCGAAAATCATAGACATTTTGAAGAGAACACTATTGTCTTTCTTTTGACATTTTGTATTTGCAATTTGCTTACAAATTGTGCAAAATGTGCCCCTTCCTCTCCCCCCCCCCCCCCCCCCCCCCCCAGCGGGACGCGGGTTAAAGAAGGAGCCGTGAATGATGCATCGTGCCACCTGGAGCTAGCCTATTGGCTGAGTACCGCTGCCGTCACTGAGTCTGACGTCACCCTCTGCCCGTCTGACGTCATCGTCTGTCCGTCTGACGTCATCTGACGTCACTGCGTCTGTCTTGGTCAGATCTGAGCGGCAGTCGGCGAGCACGAACCAGCGGTTTGATCTGCTGCTGGAAGCCTACTGTCGCGGCCTCGGCCAGGAGCACATCAAAACGCTCAACAAGAAGGTGCAATGCCTCGACAAGATCTTCCGCCTCACGCAGAGCCTCAAAGACCGCAAGGAGGAAGGGCCCAAAGTGAGAAACTGGGCTCATTTTGGTTTATTTGCTATAGCTGTACCGTTTAATACATATTGCCTTATGTTGGTAGTAAATAATGGTCCAATGTAAAATCATCTGATCAATTTTGTCATATGAATGATGCAATGATACCATGATGCAATAATGTAACAATGATACATTGATTAAATGATATACTTAGATATACTTACAGCATTCTACCAGTTGCATGGCCCGAAGGACCCGGTTCCATTGAGTTGTATAGTATTTATACCCCTTCAGTTGTGTGAAGAGACCTCGTGTCTGAGATAGCTTCAGTGTTGTTGAGGCGAGCGAGCCTAAACTGCGACACTGTGCGGATCGGGAGAATCGCGAGAAGGTGACTCTTCATTAGAACGCCCAAATTGCACTCCCGCGATGTCGACATACCAGCCCCCGTGGTAATCCAGGTATTGCATTGAATGGCTGGTGTTGCTGTGCCCGTTAATTCGCCGTGTTGCCGCCAGGAGCGCCACCGGTACCTGTGTGAGCGAGTGAAGCAGAGTGATTACCTGGAGAGTCTGCAGAACATTCCGTCACCGCTGTCACCGCAGGTGCTACTCGGCGAGATCCTGGTACGTTCCGACGTGCTCTCCTGACTGCAGTCTGACACGTGGCGGTACGTCTGACACGCTTTTCTGACACTGGACGAGATCCTGGTACATTCCGGCGTGCTCTCCTGAGTCCTGACACTGCAGTCTGACACGTTGCTGTATGTCTGACACGTTTTTCTGACACTGGGCGAGATACTGGTACGTTGTGACACGTTGCTGGTACGTTGTGACACGTTTCTGGTACGTTGTGACACGTTGCTGGTTGGTACGTTGTGACACGTTGCTGGTACGTTGTGACACGTTGCTGGTACGTTTTGACACGTTGCTGGTACGTTGTGACACGTTTCTGGTACGTTATGACACGTTTCTGGTACGTTCTGACACGTTTCTGGTACGTTGTGACACGTTTCTGGTACGTTGTGACATGTTGCTGGTACGTTGTGACACGTTGCTGGTACGTTGTGACACGTTTCTGGTACGTTGTGACACGTTTCTGGTACGTTGTGACACGTTTCTGGTACGTTGTGACACGTTGCTGGTACGTTCTGACATGTTGATGTGTTTAATATGTCACTTAACCACTTTGGGTAACAGAACAGTGCGCGATTTGTACTTTTAGTCTAAGGAATTGAGAAATTAGATCACTATACAAATTTCACATCAATAGTAAGGCAAGGATAATTATCCTCTGCGTCTTCGTTGGCTGACATGAGTCGCGTTGCACGTTGTGTCCAGATGGATGAATCGTGTTGTATGTTGTGTCCAGATAGATGAATCATGTTGTGTTGTGTCCAGATGGATGAATCGTGTTGTGTGTTGTGTCCAGATAGATTAATCGTGTTGTATATTGTGTCCAGATGGATGAATCGTGTTGTATGTTGTGTCCAGATGGATGAATCGTGTTGTGTGTTGTGTCCAGATGGATGAATCGTGTTGTATGTTGTGTCCAGATGGATGAATCGTGTTGTATGTTGTGTCCTGATAGATGAATTGTGTTGTACGTTGTGTCCAGATAGATGAATTGTGTTGTACGTTGTGTCCAGATAGATGAATTGTGTTGTATGTTGTGTCCAGATGGATGAATTGTGTTGTATATTGTGTCCAGATAGATGAATTGTGTTGTACGTTGTGTCCAGATAGATTAATCGTGTTGTAAGTTGTGTCCAGATGGATGAATCGTATTGTATGTTGTGTCCAGATGGATGAATCGTGTTGTATGGTGTGTCCAGATAGATGAATCGCGTTGTACGTTGTGTCCAGATAGATTAATCGTGTTGTACGTTGTGTCCAGATAGATGAATCGTGTTGTATGTTGTGTCCAGATGGATGAATTGTGTTGTATGTTGTGTCCAGATAGATGAATCGTGTTGTGTGTTGTGTCCAGATAGATGAATCGTGTTGTGTGTTGTGTCCAGATAGATAAATCGTGTTGTATGTTGTGTCCAGATGGATGAGTCGCGTTGTATGTTGTGTCCAGATAGATGAATTGTGTTGTATGTTGTGTCCAGATAGATGAATTGTGTTGTATGTTGTGTCCAGATAGATGAATTGTGTTGTATATTGTGTCCAGATAGATGAATCGTGTTGTATGTTGTGTCCAGGTAGATGAGTCGTGTTCTATGTTGTGTCCAGGTAGACGAGTCGCGTTGTATGTTGTGTCCAGAATCCAGATGGATGAATCGTGTTTTATGTTGTGTCCAGGTAGACAAGTCGTGTTGTATGTTGTGTCCAGATGGATGAATTGTGCTGTACGTTGTGTCCAGATGGATGAGTCGCGTTGTATGTTGTGTCCAGATATATGAATCGTGTTGTGTGTTGTGTCCAGATGGATGAATCGTGTTGTACGTTGTGTCCAGATGGTTGAATCGTGTTGTACGTTGTGTCCAGATGGATGAATCGTGTTGTATGGTGTGTCCAGATGGATGAATCGTGTTGTATGTTGTGTCCAGATAGATGAATCGTGTTGTACATTGTGTCCAGATAGATGAATCGTGTTGTACGTTGTGTCCAGATAGATGAATCGTGTTGTATATTGTGTCCAGATAGATGAATTGTGTTGTGTGTTGTGTCCAGATGGATGAATTGTGTTGTACGTTGTGTCCAGATGGATGTGTCGCGTTGTATGTTGTGTCCAGATGGATGAATTGTGTTGTGTGTTGTGTCCAGATAGATGAATCGTGTTGTGTGTTGTGTCCAGATAGATGAATCGTGTTGTATGTTGTGTCCAGATAGATGAATTGTGTTGTATGTTGTGTCCAGATGGATGAGTCGCGTTGTATGTTGTGTCCAGATATATGAATTGTGTTGTATGTTGTGTCCAGATAGATGAATCGTGTTGAATGTTGTGTCCAGATAGATGAATTGTGTTTTATGTTGTGTCCAGATAGATAAATTGTGTTGTATGTTGTGTCCAGATAGATGAATCGTGTTGTATGTTGTGTCCAGGTAGACGAGTCGCGTTGTACGTTGTGTCCAGATGGATGAATTGTGTTGTATGTTGTGCCCAGAATCCAGATGGATGAAAAGAGGGAGGGGAAGAGTGTCGGTTACCCCCGGGGGCAGGTTAATGGTTAGGGGAGGGGAAGGGTTGAGGGAGGGGAAGGGTGTCAGTTACCCCCGGGGGCAGGTTAGTGGTTAGGGGAGGGGAAGGGTTGAGGGAGGGGAAGGGTGTCGGTTACCCCCGGGTGCAGGTTAGTGGTTAGGGGAGGGGAAGGGTTGAGGGAGGGGAAGGGTGTTGGTGTTGTATGTTGTGTCCAGGTAGACGAGTCGTGTTCTATGTTGTGTCCAGGTAGACGAGTCGCGTTGTATGTTGTGTCCAGAATCCAGATTGATGAATCGTGTTCTATGTTGTGTCCAGGTAGACGAGTCGTATTGTATTTTGTGTCCAGATGGATGAATTGTGTTGTACGTTGCGTCCAGATGGATGAGTCGTGTTCTATATTGTGTCCAGGTAAACGAGTCGCGTTGTATGTTGTGTCCAGATGGATGAATTGTGTTGTACGTTGCGTCCAGATAGATGAATCGTGTTCTATATTGTGTCCAGATAGACGAATCGCGTTGTGTGTTGTGTCCAGAATCCAGATGGATGAATTGTGTTGTATGTTGTGTCCAGGTAGACGAGTCGTGTTCTATGTTGTGTCCAGATTGATGAATTGTGTTGTATGTTGTGTCCAGATGGATGAATTGTGTTGTATGTTGTGTCCAGGTAGACGAGTCGTGTTCTATGTTGTGTCCAGGTAGACGAGTCGTGTTGTGTGTTGTGTCCAGAATCAAGATGGATGAATTGTGTTGTATGTTGTGTCCAGGTAGACGAGTCGTGTTCTATGTTGTGTCCAGATTGATGAATTGTGTTGTATGTTGTGTCCAGATGGATGAATTGTGTTGTATGTTGTGTCCAGGTAGACGAGTCGTGTTCTATGTTGTGTCCAGATTGATGAATTGTGTTGTATGTTGTGTCCAGATTGATGAATTGTGTTGTATGTTGTGTCCAGGTAGACGAGTCGTGTTCTATGTTGTGTCCAGGAAGACGAGTCGTGTTGTGTGTTGTGTCCAGAATCCAGATGGATGAATTGTGTTGTATGTTGTGTCCAGGTAGATGAGTCGTGTTCTATGTTGTGTCCAGATGGATGAATTGTGTTGTATGTTGTGTCCAGATAGATGAATCGTGTTGTATGTTGTGTCCAGGTAGACGAGTCGTGTTCTATGTTGTGTCCAGATGGATGAATTGTGTTGTATGGTGTGTCCAGATAGATGAATCGTGTTGTATGTTGTGTCCAGATAGATGAGTCGCGTTGTATGTTGTGTCCAGATGGATGAATCTTGTTGTATGTTGTGTCCAGATAGATGAATCGTGTTGTATTTTGTGTCCAGATGGATGAATCGCGTTGTGCGTTGTGTCCAGATGGATGAATCGTGTTCTATATTGTGTCCAGGTAGACGAATCGCGTTGTATGTTGTGTCCAGATGGATGAATCGTGTTGTACGTTGTGTCCAGGTAGACGAGTCGTGTTGTACGTTGTGTCCAGATAGATTAATTGTGTTGTACGTTGTGTCCAGATAGATGAATCGTGTTGTATGTTGTGTCCAGATGGATGAATTGTGTTGTATGTTGTGTCCAGATAGATGAATTGTGTTGTATGTTGTGTCCAGATGGATGAGTCGTGTTGTGCGTTGTGTCCAGGTAGACGAGTCGTGTTGTATGTTGTGTCCAGGTAGACGAGTCGTGACGTGTGTTCTTCACAGGTGGACGAGTCGCGGATCATGGACTCTGCGCGGCGGCCGCTCTGGCTCATGTGGACCAACCCTGACAGCACTGTGCGTCACATCGAGGACCCGCTCATCAGGGGACATGTCGAGAAGAACGCCATCATCTTCAAATACGGAGACGGTATGGTCCGCCCCGCCGCGCCGCGCCCCGCCGCGCCCCGCCCCGCCACGCCCCGCCCCGCCCCGCCGCGCCCCGCCCCGCCCCGCCCCGCCCCGCCCCGCCCCGCCCCGCCCCGCCCAGTGGCGGACGGTACAGGCATTCACTGGCACAATTTAGGAAGACATTCCTTCCCAGTACATTAAGACAGGCTCATAGCATTCCATCCCATTTTTTTTTCTGTGCACTTTCTAAAGCCGTCTTAAGTGGTAAAGCAGTCCTAGCATACTGAGCCTGTGGTGTTGTAGAGTCGCCTGTGACTAGCGACCGGTTCGTTCACAATCTGGTCCGATGCCTGACATGTTGCTGCCCTGACGTTCACGTGACCGCCGCCACCACCTTCTTCCACGTGTCTGACGTCTCATTGTGCTGCGTGGTGCCCAGATCTGCGCCAGGACATGCTGACCCTGCAGGTGATCAAGATCATGGACCACACGTGGGACCAGGAGGGACTCGACCTGCGTATGATGCCGTACAGCTGCCTGGCCACGGGAAGCATGGTGAGTGCGAGTCTGCCCCTCCGCCGCTGTCTCTATGCTCTCGGTTCTGGCTGACTGGTTTTATGTAGGAGATCTGTGAGATATGATCCGTTAATGTGTGTATATGCCAGCGGTGTTTTAGACTGTGGTGGCGCAGCACTATATCGTGTGCGTCCACATGGTGACTTGTCTATACATTTACCACTGTTTGGTTGGTGGTGCCAACTTGCGCGTTGTGGAGTCATGACCCCGATGTGGCCGTGCCTGATCCCGTGTCTGACGCCTCCCTCCTCCGTCAGATGGGTATGATCGAGGTGGTGCGTAACGCCAAGACCGTGTACCGGATCCAGCGCGAGGCGAGCAAGCTGGCCGCCATTCAGGTGGACTCCTCCCAGCTGCACAAGTGGATCCGCGACCGCAACCCGGGCAAGCTGTACGACGTGGCGGTGGACACGTTCACCCGGTCGTGCGCGGGATACTGTGTGGCCACGTTCGTGCTGGGGATCGGGGACCGCCACCCGGACAACATCATGGTCAACCACCGCGGACAGGTTGGTGGCTAGGGAGGGGTTGAGGGAGGGGAAGGGGCGTCGGGGACCGCCACCCGGACAACATCATGGTCAACCACCGCGGACAGGTTGGTGGCTAGGGAGGGGTTGAGGGAGGGGAAGGGGCGTCGGGGACCGCCACCCGGACAACATCATGGTCAACCACCGCGGACAGGTTGGTGGCTAGGGAGGGGTTGAGGGAGGGGAAGGGGCGTCGGGGACCGCCACCCGGACAACATCATGGTCAACCACCGCGGACAGGTTGGTGGCTAGGGAGGGGTTGAGGGAGGGGAAGGGGCGTCGGGGACCGCCACCCGGACAACATCATGGCCAACCACCGCGGACAGGTTGGTGGCTAGGGAGGGGTTGAGGGAGGGGAAGGGGCGTCGGGGACCGCCACCCGGACAACATCATGGCCAACCACCGCGGACAGGTTGGTGGCTAGGGAGGGGTTGAGGGAGGGGAAGGGGCGTCGGGGACCGCCACCCGGACAACATCATGGCCAACCACCGCGGACAGGTTGGTGGCTAGGGAGGGGTTGAGGGAGGGGAAGGGGCGTCGGGGACCGCCACCCGGACAACATCATGGCCAACCACCGCGGACAGGTTGGTGGCTAGGGAGGGGTTGAGGGAGGGGAAGGGGCGTCGGTTACCCCACCCGGACAACATCATGGCCAACCACCGCGGACAGGTTGGTGGCTAGGGAGGGGTTGAGGGAGGGGAAGGGGCGTCGGTTACCACCGTGGGCAGGTTAGTGGTTAGAGGAGGGGAAGGGTTGAGGGAGGGGAAGGGTGTCGGGTTACCCCCGCGGACAGGTTAGTGGTTAGGGGAGGGGAGGGGTTGAGAGAGGGGAAGGGTGTCGGTTACCACCGTGGGCAGGTTAGTGGTTAGGGGAGGGAGGGGTTGAGAGAGGGGAAGGGTGTCGGTTACCACCGTGGGCAGGTTAGTGGTTAGGGGAGGGGAAGGGTTGAGTGAGGGGAAGGGTGTCGTTTACCCCCGGGGGCAGGTTAGTGGTTAGGGGAGGGGAAGGGTTGAGTGAGGGGAAGGGTGTCGGTTACCCCCGGGGGCAGGTTAGTGGTTAGGGGAGGGGAAGGGTTGATGGAGGGGAAGGGTGTCGGTTACCCCCAGGGGCAGGTTAGTGGTTAGGGGAGGGGAATGGTTGAGAGAGGGGAAGGGTGTCGGTTACCCCCGGGGGCAGGTTAGTGGTTAGGGGAGGGGAAGGGTTGAGGGAGGGGAAGGGTTTCGGTTACCCCCGGGGGCAGGTTAGTGGTTAGGGGAGGGGAAGGGTTGAGGGAGGGGAAGGGTGTCGGTTACCCCCGGGGGCAGGTTAGTGGTTAGGGGAGGGGAAGGGTGTCGGTTACCCCCGGGGCAGGTTAGTGGTTAGGGGAGGGGAAGGGTTGAGGGAGGGGAAGGGTGTCGGTTACCCCCGGGGGCAGGTTAGTGGTTAGGGGAATCTGGGGTCAGGGGTTAAGGGAGTTGGTGACCGTCGGGAGCAGGTTAGTGACCAGGGGAGTGGGGAAGGCTAAGGAGAGAGTCGGTTAGGGGGTGGGGTGCGATGATGTGGCTTGAAGGAAGAGGGGGTTGATTGAGGGTGGAGGAACGTGTAGATAGCTGATCAGGGAATAGTGATTCTTTGTGGGCGGCTTTGTTCTGATGGGTGCAAAAGAGATTAGGTGATCATGACAAATCTAGATAAACCCCTGGCTTGGCCTCAGTTTCAGTTGGTCTTTGCTGAACGTTTTCGGGCAACTGAATGACGGATGCTACTGCGGTAGCTTTTCTCTGTTAATAGAAGAACGCTGTGGTGCACTTGGCTTCCATGCGGGGTTGTGTCGCGGGACGAATTGGCTCTCACGCATTACAGAAACCCAATATCTATCACAGTCGCGTAACTACTGCATGGTCATCATTCCGAACATCGAACCTGCATGGGTCAGAACCTGCCGGGTCAGTGCTTGTTGAGTGCATGACGCGGATTCCCTCCGTCCTCGCCATCAGATCTTCCACATCGACTTCGGCCACTTCCTGGGCCACTTCAAGAAGAAGTTCGGCATCAGCAGGGAGCGCGTGCCGTTCGTGCTGACGGACGACTTCCTGCGGGTGATCGCCAGCGGCGCCGACAACCCCAAGAAGAGCAAGGCGTTCCAGGCGTGAGTGCCGCACGCGGGAGACGGAGGGGGAGGGGGCTGGAGGAGTGTTGAATGGTCGGTGGGGGGTCAATGTCGTTGTTTTTCAACTGCAAGTTACACGATTAATTTGTCTTTCTTGCCGCAGTGTTTATCCTTGACAACCAGACGCTCATGTGTATGGAGTCTATTCTCCGTAGGCTTTGTGTTCTTTGTTAGGGAAAACCTGTGGCTGGCGTCGCTGTGTGCGCGATAAGTTTGTTGATTTTGTCCATCGCTTGCAGTTATCTATGACTATTCACGATCAAATAAATCATGTTCACCATGCTTACCTTCGGCACTTCGCCCTTTGCTGTTGCCTTCGACTGACAAGCTACTTCCACCATGTTGCTTGCCGACGGCCTGTGTGTCGTTAACCACGTATCTGTACCTGTCCTGACCACGCCCCCCCCCCCCCCCGACTCCGCAGTTTCCAGGAGCTGTGCGGCAAGGCGTACCTGGCTCTGCGGAAACACAGCCACCTCTTCATCACCCTCTTCACCATGATGCTGTCCACCGGCATCACTGAGCTGCAGGTGGGTAGTGCTGCCGCCTCTTTGCCGTCGGCCCGCCCGGCCGGCCGCCCGCCCGCCGCGGTGGTCGCTCCTGGGCTGCAGACGTGGCAGTCAGGTAGACGTGGGCAACAGCAGTATGCTTACGTCGTTTTCGATGAAGGAAGCAGTTTGAGTTTTATTTCGTTTTAATGGCCCGAAACTCCGAGCTTCGATGGGGCCATCCGGGGGCGCAAGATGTATCGTTAGCGACACATACGCTCCCCCTCCCCGCCCGCGTCTGCCTTGCACTGACTTCTCGAGCTGACGGTGTGCTTGTCCGTGTGCAAGTCTGTGTGTGTCTACGTACCTGTCTGTGTGTCTGTGTGTCTGTGTGTCTATGTGTCTGTGTCTATGTGCCTGTGTGTCTGTGTCTGTGGGTATGTCTGTAGGTGTGTCTCGACAGTGTCTCGACAGTATCTGCCCATACTCTGCCCCATCATTGACAGTATGTCTGCCTGTCTTTGCGTTCGACAGTATCTGCCCATACTCTGCCCCATCATTGACAGTGTGTCTGCCTGTCTTTGCGTTCGACAGTATCTGCCCATACTCTGCCCCATCATTGACGGTGTGTCTGCCTGTCTCTGTGTTCGACAGTATCTGCCCATACTCTGCCCCATCATTGACGGTGTGTCTGCCTGTCTCTGTGTTCGGCAGTATCTGCCCATACTCTGCCCCATCATTGACAGTGTGTCTGCCTGTCTTTGCGTTCGACAGTATCTGCCCATACTCTGCCCCATCATTGACAGTGTGTCTGCCTGTCTGTGTGTTCGGCAGTATCTGCCCATACTCTGCCCCCTCATTGACGGTGTGTCTGTCTGTCTCTGTGTTCGGCAGTATCTGCCCATACTCTGCCCTCATTGACAGTGTGTCTGCCTGTCTGTGTGTTCGGCGGTATCTGCCCATACTCTGCCCCATCATTGACAGTGTGTCTGCCTGTCTGTGAGTTCGGCAGTATCTGCCCATACTCTGCCCCATCATTGACAGTGTGTCTGTCTGTCTGTGTGTTCGGCAGTATCTGCCCATACTCTGCCCCCTCATTGACAGTGTGTCTGCCTGTCTGTGTGTGTGTTCGGCAGTGCGCGGAGGACGTCAACTACCTGCGGAAGACGCTGCAGGTCGAGTACAGCGACGAACAGGCGCTCGAGTACTTCCAGAACCAGTTCAGCGAGGCGTACGGCGGCGCCTGGACCACCAAGCTCGACTGGTTCTTCCATTCAGTGAAGCACATGTAGGCGCAACAGGAGCGGCGGCGGCGGCGGCTCGCCGACCCTCCCGGAGCACGCATTTAGCAATATACACGGCAGTGGAGCGAGCGGCGTGGGGCGGCCGGTGTCCGGTGTCCGGCGCTCAACCTGCCGGCGGTCGGACTCGCAGGCGGAGAGAGGTATTTATTGCGTAGCTGCAGCGATAGTCAGTCAGTGCGTGAGAGAGCGCGTGCGTGCATCAGTGAGCGTGGAGAGGCGGCATCGTGGCAAGTGATCATGTCGGCATGCGAGCGCGAGGCCGTTGTTTTAGAGAGTATTCGGCGTTGTCTGTTTTTTTTCAGAGCGGAGTGGATTGTGGAGCAGTGGTGTGTCCTGTGAGTTGTGAGTTATGTCCTATACAGGCAGGAGCTCACAGCGGTGCGCTGCGGCACCGGTGGTGTTTTAGCCTGAACCCCGGCGGCGGACTCGTGAGGTGCTGCGCCGTGCGCGCTGGACTCTGCGGCGTCCGAGTCTTGCCTTGTGTGCCTGCCCGTGGTTCACGTGACGGCTGCATAATCACTCATTGTGCGCGCATGCGCAGTGCGCGGCACGCGGGCCGCTGCCTATCTCAGTGCAAACGGCGGGCCGGTGGTGCGGCGGCGGCGGCGGCAGCGGCCGGCCCGCCAGAACTAAATACATAGTCGTACGGAAACCGTGGCTGTTGGGTGGATGGGGCTGGGTGTGGTTGGAGTTCGTCGTTTAATGTCGAGGAGGTTAATGTTCGTCGTTTAATGTCCTAGTCTACCATTTGCATGACATATTCTGCAGTTACCCAGTATGTTCTAATGCGTGAAGTTACTCATTATTGGGGCTTTGCTGCCAACCGTTCTTCAGTCACTGGCATACTCCGTGGGGCCCAACCGTGGGAGCGGGCGAGGCTCGAACCTGGGACCTTTCTTACCAGGCGAACGCTCTACCCCTACACCACGGCCACCTCTTTTAGATAAGTTATCCAATCATCTTTCCGTGTGTTCATTTTACCGTTTATTATTACGGGTATAGCAATTCAGCCAAATTTTAACTGGTGCTGTATACGCCGAACCAATACCCTGTTAGTAAGACATCCTCTCAGACCTCAGTTACGACACTTGTGCGAATACCAGCGCACCTCACGGCATCTGTTCATTTAACGGCACAGCTGTCGCATGACGCATGAACGCCGCGTCGGCAGCGGGTACCGTTATCGCCCGTCAGAGACAGTGGAATCCCGTGGTGCGGAGACGGCGGGGCGGCTCGGCTCGGCCGGGGGGTGGGTGATGGTAATTGGACAGCTCAGGCTCTGTGATGGGCTCGACTGACTGGCGTCTGGCCGCGTCGGCCCAGCGGGGGGCGACCCGGCTGGTGTGTGTACGAGTGTCAGGCCATGTCAGGGCCCCGGCGGGGGGAGGGGGGAAGTGCCGAGCGAGCGGGGAAGGTGGGTTGGAGGTGTGTGTAACACTGAAAGGAGAGGCGAGATCTGTAGAAGGAAGGATTGACGACAGAAAATAACCAGAGATAGTTCCGTTGGGTGTTTTATTTTCAAACGATTGCAGCACGAACATTCCCGCCAGGTTGCAGGTTACTTGTCACATTGCACAAGGCGATTGCACTGCACCTATCGCTCAACAACAGTCAACATGCCACCCCATACCCGGCTTATGGAGACAGTGCAAACTGTATATCGTCGATCGGATTATCGACAAAGCTACGGAGCTTAACGGCCTGGTACTAAACCTTCTGTTTGAGAGCTAGCCGGAAAGGATCTATTACAACCTGACATCGAAGCCGGGCTGGTTGTATAAGCTTGTCTAAGGCTGTCAAACAGATTACAACCCTACAGCTGTCCAGTGCCCGTGCTATGCTTCAATGCATTTGATGGCCACGAAAAGCGCAACTAAGGAAAAAACATGTTCTTTGCACAGCTTACTGCTGTAAAAACTATCACCTTCGTGTATTGGGCTAATATGGAGCTGATAGGTACATATTGTATTTTCTGTTTTTGTCTTGGTTTCATGAGCATTGTATAAGAATGAAATAGCATGAGCTTTGCGGATTGTTTGATTAAACCATTGACTATCCAGTGACTGTTCAGTGTCCACCACCCTCAATCTTAGAGTTTGCGGACCGGATTCAAAGTCGTGTTTGGGCACTTCAAAGCCTGGAAATCGGTACAAATCACACAGAGATCCCAGGATAAACAATCAAGTACTGCCACTCAACGCAAAACTGCAGTTCATACTTCATTCAACATAGAACAAAACGAATGCGAGACAGTCCCATTGCCTCTTCATCCCACTCCATTTAAAGCCGCTTGATAGTGTGTGTTTCGCTGCATGTACCAACTCAGAGTGTCGGTCGTACTGCTGCTGACGTGGAAAGATCCACTGGGTTATCCCCGCATCCTCCGACGTCTGTCACATCTATTTCCTCTTCCTCCTCTTCCGACTGATCACGGCTCACCGCCCTCTCCCTCCGCACCGGTGGCGCCTCTGGCGGCAGCAGCTGGTAACTCACAGTGTTGGGTCGCGCCGCTGGATGGCACTGCGCGAAGCCGGAGCCGAGCCGCCAGCGGAGCAGCGCCAGAGGATCGAACACGGGCGGTCCGAGGAGCGGCGCGCGCAGCGGCGGGCAGGGCGGCCCCGGCAGCAGGCCCAGCTCCATGCCGTGCTTGGCAAATAGCGCCGGCCGCGGCAGCAGTTCGAACTCCGCAGGCAGGCAGGGGTGGAGCCACGGCCGAGGGAACGGCGTCAGGCGTTCCAGCTCGGCGTACGGGCCGCGATCCAGTTCCGCGTACGGGCCGCGATCCAGCTCCGGAAAACTGACCGGGAACCTGCGGGGCACGACAGAGGTTCAGACAGACAGAAGGGTCGGCGGTAACGGGGACTAGTGGACGTAGCAGTCAGAAGACGCTGCATTTACGAGTTGACTTGTTAAGGGTCAGAGTTCAAAGTCTACATTTGAGCATACAAGGAACTGATACACTCGCGAATTCAACCTCTCAAAGCAATCAATGGTTTGCTTTACTGTTTGTGCTCACTCGAGAGTTAACATTGCGAAACACAACAGTGGCGGCTTTATAACCGACACAGAGCTGTGATGTCATGAAAAGAGACACTGGTGACCTTGGATACTGACCTAGACTCGACCTTGACCCCAGCAGCCGGGAGTTTTGGCCGCCGCCGCGGTTTGTACTTGTAATCAGGGTGCTCCTTCATGTGTAACGCTCTGTGGCAAACGCCAGGGCATTATTAGACATGTGTTATACAGAGGAGTACCAGGCAGACTGACAGGCAGGGGAGCAGCTCCCCCACTTACGAGGTTGGGGAGAAAACATATTATTTCCTTCATAAAAGTATAAGAGGTCCTTTCCGAAAAAAAAGTTTTGGGGAAAATCGGTTAAGGGCAATCGCCAAGGACCTCACCATCCTGCCAAGTGCCTCTCAGACATGGAAAGGGCCCTGTCAGGCAGGCGAAGGACCCTCTCAGAACGACACAGGCCCCTATCAGGCCCAGCAAGAGTCCTCTTTGACCGACAAAGGAACCTCTAAAGGCCTGAGAATGGCTATATCAGACCGGTGCACGACCCTAAGGCCCCACACATAGCAGCTCAGGGTCCTCTCACACTGACCGAGGTCCCTCACATTTCCGTATGGTTATGCAAGGCCCGTCAAGAGCCCTCTCAGATCAGCGTGGGCCCTGTCAGACCCCTGACTGGGACCCTTTCAGACCATGGTCTGGTACCAGCATAAGGCCCTGCCAGACCAGCCTATGACCCTTTCAGACCGACCGAGCCCTAGGGCCATCCCAAGCAGGCATAATTCCCCGGGCCCTCTCAGACCGGCCGAGCGCACTCGCGACCTGGTAAGGTCCCTTTTAGTGGCGGCAAGGGCCATCTCAGGCTCAGCTAGGTAGGGCAAGGGCCCTCTCAGACAGCCTGAGAAGGCCCCTCAGGGCTCAGAGCGGCGTAAGGCGTAAGCACGCCTTCAGAAGTCCGGTAAGGGCCCTCTTAGACCAGCGTAGGGCTCTCTCAGGGCGGACTAGGGCCATTTCAGACTGACTGGAATCCTTCTCAGACCAGAGTTGTGCCCCAAGGACCCTCTCAGAGCGGTTTAGGACCTTCTAATGCCTTAAAAGGGCCCCTCTTATACCGGCGTAGGACCATATAAGACCTGGCAATCCTCTCATATCGAGGGCCCTCTCAGACCTGACAACCGTCCTATCAGACAATCATAGGGCCTCTCAGACCGGCTAGGGGCCTTCTGAGACATATAAAACACCACTCAGACCAGCAGAGGGCCCTATTAGACCGACCGAGACCCTCGCAGACCGACCCAGGGCCATGTTCAAACCGTTAAACATGGGGTCTGTTGGCATTGATGCAGGTGATGTTAACGCGGGAATGGGACTACATACCAATGTAAAGACGTATAAGTGACACACGGCACGGGTGAAGCGAGCACATTTTCGAGGGAAACATTTGCGTGAACCGAAATAATTCGGCCCTGTCCCGTCGTTTAACTCCATCGAAGCCCCATTCGAGCCCTAAACAGTAAGCGTAACTTTACAAACAACATGCTCCTTTGTCATCGCCCACCAGGGAGTTAACCAGTGTGACATTTCTCGTGAGGGAAAAATACAACTGATATTCACATGGGTTCAAAACAGTGTTCGTCACGGGCCCACCAACCCCCAGCCCGGCCCGGCCCAGGCCCATGAACACCAAGCCCAGGCCCGGACAGGCCCGGTCAAATTTATAATATTGAGGCCCAGGCCCAGTCCGGCCCGTTCAGATTAAGCATATAAATATTTTCACAAAATTTGCAATCACTATCCTAGCATATTTACTTGTATACTATAAATGTGAAACAATGAACCAACTATGCTAACCAAAAACAAACAAAAAGCCACAGCCACAGCAACAGTGTGTTGCTGTGGAAGTGAACTGCTGGTTGAAATATTTTTTTCCGCTCTGACCTGAGGTTCAACATTCTCAGCCCAGGCCCGTCCAGAGCCCGGTGATTTCCTTAAAGTTGAGGCCCAGGCCATGCCCACTGCCCAGCCCAGGCCCGGCCCATGGCCCATAGGGCCGGCCCAGCCCGTGACGAACTCTGTACTTCAAAACATCAGATCTTCCCAGTTACGAGTAAATCTTAATTTATCTGCTGATGAGTAAAACATAAAGTACCTAATCGCTAATAACTGGAAGGCGGCCATAGGCGTACGAGCAGGGGACCGGGGGGGGGGGGGGGGGCATGCATGGCTCCCTCACTTCTCGGGCAAAGTTTTGGCTAAAATATTTTATTTTGCTTCGTGAGAAAACAGGTTCGCTAAGACGAGAAGAACCCAAATCTGGAAATACATTTTTTTATCGGGGGGGGGGGGGGTTGCTCTCAAGACGAGATCAAAGTTTCACTGTGTCCCCCCACACACACACACACAAACTTTTCGTGACGTTCCTACGTCCCTGCTGGAAGCTGACACGTAGGACGTAGGACATACTCCATCGGATCGCAGCTTGTCGTTATGTGCGATTATTTGATTTGTCCCTGAGATACGAGTGACTTGACGTCGCTTGATCAACTTGTTAAATTCTCTTACAGGTCAGACGAGGGTCCTCTGAGACCAGACGAGGGCCCTTTCAGACCGGTCCCTCTCCTCTCACGGAACCTAAACAAATCGTAACACGAATAAATAACTTTCTTAATAAATAAATTAAAAAATAAGAATATCTTAATAAATAAAAATTAATAATTTTTTCGTCTCGCATTTCTTCATTTACGCGCATTTTCGTCACGCATTTCTTCGAATCCGCAAAACTTCGCCTGCGCAAATATTCGTTTCGCATATCTTCGTCAGCGCTAATCTTCGTCTCGCATTTCTTCGTTCGCAAATCTTCGTCTCGCATTTCTTCGCCCACAAATATTCGTCTGTGCAATTCTTCGTCTACGCAACTTTTCGTCTCTGTGAGGTATCCGGACATATTTTCGTCCCGCATTTCTTCGTCGCGATTTTTTTCGTCCGCAATTCTTCGTCTCGCATTTTTCTTTTCCGCAAATGTTCTGCCGGGATTACGTCGAATCCTCAAAACAAATCGTCGCGTTCGCGGAATTTGCCGTCCGCAAATCATCGTCTTGCATTTCTTCGTCTGAACATGTTCGTCCGCAACTTTTCGCCTGCCCATTGCTTTAAAAAATCCATTTTCACTATTCTTTGTCAGCAACTCGTTGCAAATCTTCGTCCACGCAGATAGATATTCGCCCTCAATTCTCCGTTCGCGAATATCTGTATGGTGATTTTCAGCGTGATCTATGGTGTCGACGAAAACGAAAATATCAAACTGCAGTTTTATATTGACTTTTTCAGAGGCCCGCCGAAGGATTGAACCGCACCACCGTCAAATTAGTTTCATATTAATATAAAACTGCAGTTTGATATTTTCGTTTTCGTTGACACCATAGATCACGCTGAAAATCACCATACAGATATTCACGGACGGAGAATTGAGGGCGAAAACTATCTGCGTTGACGAAGATTTGCAACGAGTTGCTGACAAATAATAGCGAAAAGGTTTTTTTAAGCAATGGGCTGGCGAAAAGTTGCGGACGAAAATGTTTAGACGAAGAAATGAAAGCCGATGATTTGCGGACGAAAAATTCCGCGATCGCAACGATTTGTTTTGAGGATTCGACGAAATCCCGGCAGAACATTTGCGGGAAAAAAATGCGAGACGAAGAATTGCTGACGAAAAAATGCGCGACGAAGAAATGCGGGACGAAAATATGTCCGGATACCTCACAGAGTCGAAAAGTTGCGTAGACGAAGAATTGCGCAGACGAATTTTTGTGGACGAAGAAATGCGAGACGAAGATTTGCGAACGAATACATGCGAGACGAAGATTAGCGCTGACGAAAATATGCGAAACGAATATTTGCGCAGACGAAGTTTTGCGGATTCGAAGAAATGTGGGACGGAAATGTGCGGAAACGAAGAAATAGACGAAAAAATGCGCCACGAAATTATGCGTGGACGACAAACTGCAGACGAAATTCTGCGGACTAAAAAATTCGGACGAAGAAATGCGAGACGAAGATATGCGAACGAAGAAATGCGAGCCGAAGATTAGCGCTATTTTTAGCGCTATTTTAGAGGATATGCGAAACGAATATTTGCGCAGACGAAGTTGTGCGGATTCGAAGAAATGCGGGACGAAAACAATGCGCCACGAAATTATGCGCGGACGAAAAACTGCAGACGAAAATCTGCGGACGAAAAAATGCGCGGCGAAGAAATGCGGGACGAAAATATATCCGGATACCCATTTATTTAGGTCTATGATAATTTCTGCTCTTTTTCCAGCTCAGGATGATTGGTAGGCTTTCAGACACAAAACATTTATAATATTGGCAAATTCTTCATTAAGTGTCAATTTCAATTTTCACCTACATATTTGTATTATTATTATACCTGTGTGTCAATAAGTAGTGTTGTTCTTTAATGTTTATGACCTGTATCCAGGGGCGTAGTGAGGATTTCGCGCAGGGGGGCAAATGGGATCAGAGGGGCCCTCGTAGCCAAGGGTGGGCCACATCATTAAAACAGTACAGTACGCTGTATGTTGTAAAACAACGACAAATCAGTTTTCGACAACGAAAAACAAGTTTAGTTTTT